>APFE030159039.1:0-55742 GCA_000404065.3 Pinus taeda
ATGAAAAAGGACATACTGCAAATCATTGTCCTAAGAAGAAGAAAGAAACTTCAAAAAAGAAGATGCCTTACAGGAATAAAAAAAGGAAAAATCAATTTCTTTGATCTACGTAGCAGTTGCGATGAATTACTAACTTCTGATTCTGAATCAGAAAATGATTTGAATTTCGTGCATTTTGATTATTCTTCGTCCTCTGAAGAAGAATTTTGCAGAGATCCACATTGCCCAGAATGCAAAGATTGTGAGTGTAGTGATCCCGATGTCTACTAGTGCAATGCAATCAAGATGATGAAGGAAGAATATACAGAAACAAGCAGGGATTATTTCACACAAATGATGGCAGTAGCAGACCCGTAGATCAAAGAAATGTACAAATCTTTACTGATGAATCATCTGAAGCAAATTCCCTCCAATCCAAAGAACCTTACAAATAAAGGGTATGTCCCTCCTACTTCTCTATTTTCAGTTGAAGCTCTAACTAGACAATTTAAGAATGAAGATTTTGGTGAAGATTTGCCTCAGACCTTGCCTTGTATACACCAAGCTATCAAAGAGCTTCGAAAGACAGTAAAAGAAAACAAGAAGTTATGCATAGAAAATCATAGGGATTTAAGCATAAGATTAATGAATGCACAAGAAGCTTCTACCTCTCAGAATCTTCCTATGTAAGGAAGAACAGAAAATTGGACATTTCATACTAATCCAATTACTGAGCAGATAAATCCGACAGAAGATGATGAAATGGAAAGAATGGACTTAGGTTGCAATATACTTAACAAAGATGTTATGTGTTGTGTTAAGATGAAAGTTAGAATTGGAACGCAGTATGAATATTGGAAAGTATTAATGGATACTGGATCCAGATTGAATATTGTGAACAATACAATTGTCAGTACTCATCTCAGAAGGCCGACTGCCTGCCCAAGGGTAACAACCGCCAGCGGTGACATTACAACTGTGTCAGAAGTGGAAGTAGATGTATTCTTGACTGAAGAAATTGGTGTTCATCTTGTTTGTCCAATAGTTCCAGGTATGGATTGCGCTATGTACCTAGGAACACCATTTTTCAAAAATTTTGAAAAACATGGAACTAAGCTAGATAAGGCCAGTCAAAGATATGGATATTTTGTTAGCTTAGATAATAAATAAATCTTTTTTCTATTCATTAATGCTAATTCTCCAAACAGACTAAAAAGAATAGAAAGAATGGAGAACCTATTGGCAAAATGGAAATAAAGAAAGAAATAATGAAGACTGGAGAACATCTTGACAATGGGAAGTACGCCAGAGAAATAGAAGACATAACTGCTAAATTCAAAGAATGTTGTTATGATGATCCTAATGCATTCTGGCATGTCAATAAGCAGGAAGTCGAACTTCCTCTAAAATCTGATTTTAGTGGTAAGTTAAGAAGATCAAAAGCAATTGCCATGAACTCAGAACAGATGAAACTATGTAAAGAAGAAATTAAAGATCTTCTGAAGAAAGGATTGATAAGGAAAAGCAAAAGTCCCATTACCTGTTTTGCCTTTTATGTAAATAAGCATTCAGAGATAGCCAAAGGAAAGCCCAAGTTGGTTGTGAATTACAAGCCTTTGAATAGGATCCTTGATTATGATGCTTATCCTCTTCCAAAGCCTTCCACTATACTTGCCCAGATCTCCAAATCCAAAGTATTTTCAAAGTTTGATCTTAAATCTGGATTTTGGCAAGTGAAAATAAAAGAATCAGATAAATGGAAAACTGCCTTCTCTGTGCCAGAAGGACACTACGAATGGAATATCATGCCGTTTGGCTTGATAAATGCACCTTCTGCATTTCAAAGAATCATGGATGAAACTTTTGAAGGTATAGACGATTTCCTCAAAAAATATATTGATGATTTGTTGATCCATTCAGATAATATTCCTGAGCATATTAAGCATTTGAAGATCTTTCTACAGAGAGTTAAAGAAAAAGGAATAGTTTTATCTAAATAAAAAATGAAGTTTTTCAGAACCATGGTAGATTTTTTGGGTTATAATATTCAGTATGGTTCTTACAATGTAATTCAGAGAAGCCTCAATTTTTTGGATCATTTTCTTGATAAGATTCTTGACAAGACTCAGCTCCAACGATTTCTTGGGAGTTTGAACTACATCTCAAAATTTCTGAAACATTATGCCCAATAAAGAAAGCTTTTGAACCAAAGGCTTTAGAAAAATCCAATCCCATGGAATGATGACTACACTCAAGCAGTAAGAAGAATAAAAGATAGAGTGAGAAAAATCCAGCCTCTATCTCCCATACAAGAAGCATGGGATACGATTATCATGACAGATGCTAGCCAAATTGGTTGGGGTGTGGTTTTGTGTCAGAAAAACCCCAGCAACAAAAAAGAGATTGAAATTTGTCAATATGCTTCAAGATTGTGGGCCAAGGACCAATTGAATTGGGCTAGTCTGAAGAAAGAACTTAGAGCAGATGCCTTGGTATTGCTAAGTTCAAAGATTTTGTTATTTACACCAAATTCACTGTAAAAACTGATTGTCAAGCTTTAAAATATGCAATCCAAAAATGTGAATTTGAAGACGCTGCCATGGTCAGGTGGGTGATGTAGCTAAGCCAGTATAATTTCGACATTGAATTTATACGAGGAGACAACAACATTTTTGCAGACATGCTGAGTCGTGATTTCTTGGCAGACCATTCAATTCTCTCTCTCTCCTGCAATTTTATCAGAAGGGATGAAAACTCTGTACAGATAGAAACCCCCAGAGGATGGATTAGTTATGAACTAGAAACTCCTCGTTTAGTTCATGATGAAGATTGGATCCCTGTCAAAGAAATCCGGTACATAATGGGAATCCCTTATCTTTGGAATGAAAGGATGCAAGATGAAATGAACAATGAAGCTATTGAACCCTTGGACTATCTAGCTCATATTGGGAGTATCACTTATATACTGGAAAGGAGCGAAGATGATGAAGATCTACTTGAAAGTTGCCACATAACCTTCAAAAGATTCAACAATCATCTCAACAAGGATAATTTTGATATAGACCAACAGAAAGAAGCATTCTACATAGGTATGAATCTGCAGAATTATTCCTCTAGTGTATTTTATTCTTTGCAGTTCTCTTTTCTCTATGAAGGATGGACAGTAGAAGCAGTGGAAAATACAGATCCTACTCTAGAGTGGTTCATTGAATGGTGGAAAATTTACGGCTTGTCGGCGCTTGTCATCAAGCCATATTCCCTCAATTTTCTAAAGATCTACAGATTCAGTGAACCCATAGCTCATTAATCAGGAATCCTGTACAAATCCGTCAGGGATATTGCTAATATCGAAGACCTCCATTTTTTTCCACGGAGTCAGAAGGTGTAGTCATGTCCGATGGTTCGTCACTAACCACTATAAAGCCAGGACAATCACTACCAGTGCCAATGGTGTCCACCCTAGCTATAATGATTTCCACGATCAAGTGGATCCTGAATCAAATCCCTTTGAGTACATCAATTTCCTGGAGCCACCTGATAGTCATGCTTCAGAGATATGGGAATCTGAAAAGGATGTACGAGTGCAACATTTTTCAAATTATCTGATTGAAAGATTTCGATACTAGCACTACACCCATCCCCAAATCGAATATTATGTCATATGACTATGTTGTCTTTCTAGTCGACGTTGGTACTAGACAAACTTTAGTGGGTTCACCTGATCTTGAATCTCCACTGTGTAACCTTTAAGTACAATAATAAGATTTTAGTGGAATAATATGCTTATGGCTCTCCACTTTTTTGTACAAAATATCTAGTACTTGAGATTCGATCCCCATATGCTTGATGGCTTTCCGAAAGGAAAAGGGATGAGATAATATGAGTTGTCCACTCATACCCGAATCTAGAGGATAGATTTGAAAAGATAGTTTCCTTACCCTTCACGAATGCTGGTCCCCCTTCTGGATTATAAAATAAGGTAAGGTTCATTTGTAAAGGGAAGGAGGAAAGGAGTTTTGGGAAAAGAGGAAGGATTGAGGTCGTTAGGGTGTCGATCTATAAGATCTCTGTGTGTCAAGATCTTTGTTGTGATCCAGTGAGATAAGTTCTTTATGTGTCAAGATCTCTGTTGTAATCTAGTGTTTTATGAGAAATAAAGAGATATATTTGAATTTTACATTTGATTATTTAAGGTCCTGTCCAAGACCCATGGTGAACAAGCACAAGGTGAACCAAGTTCTAAGAGAAAAAGAGGTGAAACTTTTTCTTATATTCATAAAGGACGAAAAAATAATGAAGAAACCATTTCCCATGAAGCATCTGCAACAAGCCCATTTAGCAAATATGTTGAGAAGTTGCAGAATATTCCATTAATAATGGAAAATCCTTCCACCACAGGATTTGGCAATACTCTGCTTGTTAATATTGATTGCTTGGGCTATGATGAAGTCATCACTGTGTTACATAATGTACATGCTTGGGCTTTACAGAGAAAAGCAGAAACTAAGGCAGAGAGGTCAGAGATTGTTACTCAGATTATTTGGTCTTTTACTGGTATTCTCAAGCAATGGTGGGAGAAGTTATCAGATAGAGAGATGAACCAAATCGTTGAAAATGAAGATGATCCCTTAAAAGCTTTGTTTGATGCATTAACAAATGAGTTTGTAGGGATTGTACCAGAAGATTCAGTTCACCATTACCAGTTGTTTTTATCGCAAAGGTTATGTAATATAGACTATTTGCAAGAATATTTTTGTATTATGCAGAAATTATTATATCAAGCAAATGATCCTCATAATGTTGCATATCTGAGGTATTATATAGCTTCCATGCCAGGGAAAATTCCAGATCTGATTAATCAGTATATTGATGAACATAAGATAAAGATTGAGAACTCATCTTTTGCTGCTATACAACAGTTAATTGTTTTAGTTTTGCAGAAAGAGTCTGCTGCTGCAAAAGCTAAAAAGAATTTTCACAAGCAAATGCATTTTAGCACTAAGCTCTGCAATAATTTCAAGGAAACTTATGATTTTGGTTGCCATTCTAAGAGGAAGAATATCACGAATAAGCACCAAAATTGTTCCTGCAAGACAGACAAGTATTTTCGTAAAAAAAAATATTATCCTTCTAAGAAACGTTTTAAGGGGAGAAGGGTTGTATTTAGGAAACGGACAAAGCCTTCAAAGAAAGTTGTTTGTTTTATTTGTGGAAAGGAAGGCCATTATGCTAATGCTTGCGGAGAAAAGAAAGACAAGAAGAAGATAAAGATCATGGATATATTTTCTTCAGTACATGATCCAAAAGATTGGGATCTCATATCCCATTCTGATGGAGAATATTTTGAAGTATCCAGTTCTTCCTCAGAATCTGAAGAAAATGAATTACCAGATATAAAAATACTTTCACTAGATTCTGATTCAACTGACTCTGATGAGACATTTATTGCTGACATAAAAATGTTTCATTTTAATTTTTCAGATAGTGTACAGGTAAAGATAGCAGAGGTCAAAGCTGAGTTGGCACAACTTGATCCAGTACAGTTTACAGCCAGGAGAAGGTTAACAGAGAAACTTGAAAGCCTCGAAAGTCAGCTACCTTCTTCCAGAAGATCCAAAAAAAAATTCTCAGATGATGAATTCAGTGAGAAAGAGTTTGATTCAATGTTCAAACCTTTGATGATTATAGACGAGTCACAAGGATCAGGTATGGATACAATCACAACTCTTAAAAAGAAAATTGCAGATCTAGAGTCATCCATTCATCATACAAGAACAAAAATGATTCAGTTATCATCTAAACTTCAAATGCTTATTGGTAATTATGATGATTGTAATTCCAAGCTAATAAGCTTGTTGATGAAGAATGTTTCAGAAGAGATTCCCTCAAAATCCACAAATGTTGATATGATAAGTATTATGGGAATTGGAGATAGAGTGATTATTCCCATTAAGATCAAATTGCCAAAAGTTAATGAATACACTTTAGATGCTCAGATTGATTCTGAGCAGCGAGTAGTTGCTACAAATTTGGCGCCTTTCCTTCATATTATTGGCAACCTAGAAAATTACAATTCAGGGCTATTACAAAAGACTTGATGGAGATTAACCATATAGCTCCTGATTTTCAAATTTGTTTGAATGATGTTCAAATATTTGTGGCATTGTACAGTTTTGATACTGGTACAGATGTTTTGTTAGGACAAGATTTTTTGAAGAAATTACTTCCTATTACTTTTGATATAGATTCTGTTACTTTTTCTACAACAGAAGGTCCAGTGACACTACCTGCTTCCAATGACTACACAGTTAACGTACAGCCTGTAGAAGAAGACCAAATTCAGTACAGTCTACAGGATTTGTCAAAAATTTACAAAATTGTCAAAAATGTTGAGATTCATGGTCCAAAAACATTACAGAATATTTCAGACAAGCTTCGTAAAGATTGTACAGCAAGCCGTCCAAATGCTTTTTGGACAAGTGAAAAATATTTTGTGGCACTTCCTTATAAAGAAGGATATGTTCTTAGACCACAAAAGGCAAGTGCTAATCACATGAGTCCACAAGAGCAAGATTTATGCAAACATGGGATTACTCATTTGCTGCAACAACAACTTATTGAGCCATGTAAAAGTCCTTGGGCTTGCCCAACTTTTTATGTGAACAAGCATAATGAGCAGAAGAGAGGTAAGAAAAGGCTTGTTATTAATTACAAGCTCTTGAATGATGCATTACTCCCAATCAGGGATCCTCTGGCTAGTAAAGAACTCCTTATTGCAAAAATTGCCAATGCTAATGTTTTCAGTAAATTTGATTTGAAGAGTGGATTTTGGCAAATTGGCATTATCCCTGCAGGCAGGTATAAAACAACTTTTACAGTCCCTCATGGACAATATCAATGGATTGTAATGCCTTTTGGAATAAAAAATGCTCCCTCTGAGTTTCAAAAACGGATGGAAGACATTTTTGGAGGGGTAGAGTTCATAATTGTGTATATAGATGATTTACTTGTTTTCAGCAGAGATGTAAATAGTCACAAGATGCATTTAGAAAAGTTCTATGAAATGGTGTATAGACATGGACTTGTTCTTTCTGATTCTGATGAGAGGTTTCAAATTGATAAAGTCATAATTGATTTCTTAGGACTGCATATAGAACAAGGTCATATTGGGCTTCAATCACATGTTCTGACTCATTTATTAAAGTTTCCAGATGTCATTTCAGATGTTAAGAGTTTACAGAGGTTTATTGGTTGTCTGAATTATATCAGACAATTTTATGAGAAACAATCATATGATACTAAGACCTTACAAAAAACGCTAAAGAAGGAGACAATTGGATGGACAAAAGAGATGACAGAAGCAGTCAGAAACATTAAAACTAAAATCAGTGAATTGCCAAAACTTAAACTTCCTGACACTAATCTTCCCTTTATTCTTGAAACAGATGCTTCACATCACACTTGGGCTGCAGTTTTGTTACAAAAGCATGGAAGGAAAGAATTAGTATGTGCATATGCTTCAGGCACATTTTATGACACAGAAATAAAGTATCCTTCTTCCCACAAGGAGATACTTGTAGTAAAAAGAGGGATCAAAAGGTTTCATCTATTTCTTAAAAGTGTCAGATTCATTGTTCGCACAGATCTCAAACACATGAAAGGAATTTTGGCAAATAAAAGATTGTTGGAACAAGGTAATACCAGAGTCCTCAGATGGGCACTATGGCTTGAAGGATTTGATTTTGATATTGTGTACAAGTCTGGTGCTGAGAATTATCTTACAAATATGTTGACAAGAGAAGGAGCTGAGACCAAGCAGATTAAAATGTTCAGGCCTCTTCGTCAAGATGAAGCTTCATTAAGTAGCAGTTCAGTCCAGTCATCATTTGTAGTTTGTGTCAGCATGAGTTTTGTTGGAATTGTTTTGTAAAAAGAGTCAAGTCTTTGCCTTTAGGTCTTCAACAGCATATATTACAGAGATGGTTTGATTCTGAAGAAGCTATGTGGTCTTACGCTAGAGAGTTACCATACAGGAATAGGTCATGGCGTGTGTATTATGGGTTGTCTAGAGAGTCTGTATATTTTGGTTTCATTCAGAATATTGATTGGACATGGAGTGGTTATTTCACAATTCATCAGAGAGCTAGGATTGATGGGTCTGTTAGAGTCATATTTTATGCAATTGACATAGATAATGCTGTAAATTGATGGAGTCCTTGGTTCAAGTTATTTTTGTATAAATATGTGCCTAGAGTATGTTGGATGCTAGATCATGATTTCCAAAGTACCATTAGTACTCTAATTTGGGAATTGTATGTTGCTGCACAAAATGATTGTCATAGAGTTCGAGTTTGCCCATCAAGACACAGTTGTAGTACCAGATGAAAGAGATGAATCTTTTAGTCTCTTTGTGAGTTTTCAAGGGAGGATCACTGTTGATGAAGAATACAGACCACATAATATGTATTATTTTCCTTTCTACTGTTGTTTCAGAGACGTTGGTCCACCTTGGTTAGATGACTCCATACCACATGAGATATTTGCTCCTAAACCAGAAGAATTATTAGAGGCAGAACAACTTGCCAGGCATGATCGTGAGCATAACAGACATGATCATGAGCATGATTATGAAGATAGAGAGAATAGTGATTGATAGCAAAGATCACTCATTTGATATCTTTGCATATCTTACTTTTGGTTTCCGTGGGATTTGCTCCAGAAAATATCTCCACTGTGTACTTACTTATCTAAAAAGCTGATGTCCTAGATTCTGGCCTGATTGTACTATTTACTTTATTAGATTGTGTCGGATTCGATCCCCATATGGCTTAGCCTCCAAGGGACGAGATAACAAGTGATTGTCCTCACTTGACCGAATCTTTAGACTGTTCATCACTTTTGGTACACTTTGTCCTTCGGATATGATTTCCTGCGTGATATTCATACCGAAAGTAGATTCTCATGAGTCCAGGTTTCCAATAAAAGTTTTAACCGAATCACTGGCTAAGATATTATATATATTGGGGTTGTAAGAAGGGAAGGGCATTCGAAGTTTTTAGTTTTTGGGTTGAGTTGGAACTCCTTGCTTTGCATCTGCGAGAATCATCTCGATCTGCTTGCATCGCGGAGAACTAAGGCTACCAGGTATCTGGGAATGACTGAAGACCAAACAGGAGCATTATTTAATGGACTCTGAAATCCACCCAAAAGTGCATCATGAAAATTATTCATTCGAGTATCTAAGACACAGGTCAAACAAGAAGTATTTAATCCTGGTCTTACTAGAGGATTTATGCCAAACTGAATCGTTCCAATATGAATATAATTATAGCCATGTTCCAAACCCCATTCAATATCTTCTTTCTTTATCAACGGAACTTGATACACAGACTAACCAGTAGAAATAGGGATATTCATAGAAGTAAATCAGAATAATTGAGTAGCTCTAAATTGAAAAGCAGGAACCTTATATAGTTTATCAACTTCTATCTCTGGAAATGTCCAATTAGGCCGAGGTTCAAATTCTTGAACAAGCACTTTCTCATCATACAACTTATCATTACTAGATCTATACTTATTCAAAAAAGACCATCTTTTTTGTCTAGTAATTTTCTTGTCATCAGGATTCTGAAGAACAAATTCATTCATAGAACTAGCCATTAAGATTAGATATAAGTATGCACCTGAACAGAGGAATAAAGCTTCTGTGCACCAGGAAAACAAAAACGACAGTCCTTCGCCTCAACACTCTCTACCAGCGCCTTACCGTCCACTTCAAACTTAAACAAATGTTGATACCAATATATCTTAATGTAAGAACCAGACAAAACAAAAATAGCTTAAACACAGTACCCGATGGCTCTGATACCAATTTTATAATAAGAGTATAACACTTTACATAGAGCAAATTTTCTATTAATATTTCAGAACAACAACTCAGATGACATATAAACTTTGGAGTTAGTTCTCCGTGATGCAAGCAGATCAAGATGATTCTCGCAGATGCAGAGCAGGGAGTTCCGACTCAACCCAAAAACTAAAAACTTCGAATGCCCTTCCCTTCTTACAACCCCAGTATATATAATATCTTAGCCAGTTATTCGGTTAAAACTTTTATCGGAAACCTGGACTCATGAGAATCTACTTTCGGTATGAATATCACGCAAGAAATCATATTCGAAAGACAAAGTGTACCAAAAGTGATGAACAGTCTAAAGATTCGGGCAAGTGAGGACAATCACTTGTTATCTCGTCCCTTGGAGGCTAAGCCATATGGGGATCGAATCCGACACAGTCTAATAAAGTAAATAGTACAATCAGGCCAGAATCTAGGACATCGGCTTTTTAGATAAGTAAGTACACAATGGAGATATCTTCTGGAGAAAATCCCACGGAAACCAAAAGTAAGATATGCAAAGATATCAAATGAGTGATCTTTGCTATCAATCACTATTCTCTCTATCTTCATAATCATGCTCATGATCATGTTTGTTATGCTCACGATCATGCCTGGCAAGCTGTTCTGCCTCTAATAATTCTTCTGGTTCAGGAGCAAATATCTCATGTGGTATGGAGTCATCTAGCCAAGGTGGACCAACTTCTCTGAAGCAACAGTAGAAAGGAGAAGAATACATATTATGTGGTCCGTATTCTTCATCAACAGTGATCCTCCCTTAAAAACTCACAAAGAGACTAAAAGATTCATCTCTTTCATCTGGTACTACAACTGTGTCTTGATGGACAAACTCGAACTCTATGACATAGTCATTTTGTGCAGCAACATACAATTCCCAAATTAGAGTACTAATGGTACTTTGGAAATTATGATCTAGCATCCAACATTCTCTAGGCACATATTTATACAAAAATAACTTGAACCAAGGACTCCACCATTTTACAGCATTATCTATGTCAATTGCATAAAATATGACTCTAACAGACCCATGAATCCTAGCTCTCTGATGAATTGTGAAATAACCATTCCATGTCCAATCAGTATTCTGAATGAAACCAAAATATACAGACTCTCTAGACAATCCATAATACACACGCGATGACCTATTCCTGTATGGTAACTCTCTAGCGTAAGACCACATAGCTTCTTCAGAATCAAACCATCTCTGTAATATATGCTGCTGAAGACCTAAAGGCAAAGACTTGACTCTTTTTACAAAAAAATTCCAACAAAACTCATACTGACACAAACTACAAATGATGACTGGATTGACTCTATTAGACTGGATTGAACTGCTACTTGATGAAGCTTCATCTTGACAAAGAGGCCTGAACATTTTAATCTCCTTGGTCTCAGCTCCTTCTCTTGTCAACATATCTGTAAGATAATTCTCAGCACCAGACTTATACACAATATCAAAATCAAATCCTTCAAGCCATAGTGCCCATCTGAGGACTCTGGTATTACCTTGTTCCAACAATCTTTTATTTGCCAAAATTCCTTTCATGTGTTTGAGATCTGTGCAAACAATGAATCTGACACTTTTAAGAAATAGATGAAACCTTTTGATCCCTCTTTTTACTACAAGTATCTCCTTGTGGGAAGAAGGATATTTTATTTATGTGTCATCAAATGTGCCTGAAGCATATGCACAGACTAATTTTTTCCTTCCATGCTTTTGTAACAAAATTGCAGCCCAAGTGTGATGTGAAGCATCTGTTTCAAGAATAAAGGGAAGATTAGTGTCAGGAAGTTTAAGTTTTGGCAATTCACTGATTTTAGTTTTAATGTTTCTGACTGCTTCTGTCTTCTCTTTTGTCCACCCAATTGTTTCCTTCTTTAACGTTTTTTGTAAGGTCTTAGTATCATCTGATTGTTTCTCATAAAACTGTCTGATATAATTCAGACAACCAAGAAACCTCTGCAAACTCTTAACATCTGAAATGACATCTGGAAACTTTAATAAATGAGTCAGAACATGTGATTGAAGCCCAATATGACCTTGTTCTATATGCAGTCCTAAGAAATCAATTCTGACTTTATCAATTTGAAACTTCTTGTCAGAATCAGAAAGAACAAGTCCATGTCTATACACCATTTCATAGAACTTTTTTAAATGCATCTTATGACTATTTACATCTCTGCTGAAAACAAGTAAATCATCTATATACACAATTATGAACTCTACCCCTCCAAAAATGTCTTCCATCCGTTTTTGAAACTCAGAGGGAGCATTTTTTATTCCAAAAGGCATTACAATCCATTGATATTGTCCATGAGGGACTGTAAAAGTTGTTTTATACCTGCCTGCAGGGATAATGCCAATTTGCCAAAATCCACTCTTCAAATCAAATTTACTGAAAACATTAGCATTGGCAATTTTTGCAATAAGGAGTTCTTTACTAGCCAGAGGATCCCTGATTGGGAGTAATGCATCATTCAAGAGCTTGTAATTAATAACAAGCCTTTTCTTACCTCTCTTCTGCTCATTATGCTTGTTCACATAAAAAGTTGGGCAAGCCCAAGGACTTTTACATGGCTCAATAAGTTGTTGTTGCAGCAAATGAGTAATCCCATGTTTGCATAAATCTTGCTCTTGTGGACTCATGTGATTAGCACTTGCCTTTTGTGGTCTAAGAACATATCCTTCTTTATAAGGAAGTGCCACAAAATATTTTTCACTTGTCCAAAAAGCATTTGGACGGCTTGCTGTACAATCTTTACGAAGCTTGTCTGAAATATTCTGTAATGTTTTTGGACCATGAATCTCAACATTTTTGACAATTTTGTAAATTTTTGACAAATCCTGTAGACTGTACTGAATTTGGTCTTCTTCTACAGGCTGTACGTTAACTGTGTAGTCATTGGAAGCAGGTAGTGTCACTGGACCTTCTGTTGTAGAAAAAGTAACAGAATCTATATCAAAAGTAATAGGAAGTAATTTCTTCAAAAAATCTTGTCCTAACAAAACATCTGTACCAGTATCAAAACTGTACAATGCCACAAATATTTGAACATCATTCAAACAAATTTGAAAATCAGGAGCTATATGGTTAATCTCCATCAAGTCTTTTGTAATAGCCCTGAATTGTAATTTTCTAGGTTGCCAATAATATGAAGGAAAGGCGCCAAATTTGTAGCAACTACTCGCTGCTCAGAATCAATCTGAGCATCTAAAGTGTATTCATTAACTTTTGGCAATTTGATCTTAATGGGAATAATCACTCTATCTCCAATTCCCATAATACTTATCATATCAACATTTGTGGATTTTGAGGGAATCTCTTCTGAAACATTCTTCATCAACAAGCTTATTAGCTTGGAATTACAATCATCATAATTACCAATAAGCATTTGAAGTTTAGATGATAACTGAATCATTTTTGTTCTTGTATGATGAATGGATGACTCTAGATCTGCAATTTTCTTTTTAAGAGTTGTGATTGTATCCATACCTGATCCTTGTGACTCGTCTATAATCATCAAAGGTTTGAACATTGAATCAAACTCTTTCTCACTGAATTCATCATCTGAGAATTTTTTTTTGGATCTTCTGGAAGAAGGTAGCTGACTTTCGAGGCTTTCAAGTTTCTCTGTTAACCTTCTCCTGGCTGTAAACTGTACTGGATCAAGTTGTGCCAACTCAGCTTTGACCTCTGCTATCTTTACCTGTACACTATCTGAAAAATTAAAATGAAACATTTTTATGTCAGCAATAAATGTCTCATCAGAGTCAGTTGAATCAGAATCTAGTGAAAGTATTTTTATATCTGGTAATTCATTTTCTTCAGATTCTGAGGAAGAACTGGATACTTCAAAATATTCTCCATCAGAATGGGATATGAGATCCCAATCTTTTGGATCATGTACTGAAGAAAATATATCCATGATCTTTATCTTCTTCTTGTCTTTCTTTTCTCCGCAAGCATTAGCATAATGGCCTTCCTTTCCACAAATAAAACAAACAACTTTCTTTGAAGGCTTTGTCCTTTTCCTAAATACAACCCTTCTCCCCTTAAAACGTTTCTTAGAGGGATAAAATTTTTCTTGCGAAAATACTTGTCTGTCTTGCAGGAACAATTTTGGTGCTTATTCGTGATATTCTTCCTCTTAGAATGGCAACCAAAATCATAAGTTTCCTTGAAATTATTGCAGAGCTTAGTGCTAAAATGCATTTGCTTGTGAAAATTCTTTTTAGCTTTTGCAGCAGCACACTCTTTCTGCAAAACTAAAACAATTAACTGTTGTATACAGCAAAAGATGAGTTCTCAATCTTGATCTTATGTTCATCAATATATTGATTAATCAGATCTGGAATTTTCCCTGGCATGGAAGCTATATAATACCTCAGATATGCAACATTATGAGGATCATTTGCTTGATATAATAATTTCTGCATAATACAGAAATATTCTTGCAAATAGTCTATATTAGATAACATTTGCGATAAAAACAACTGAGAATGGTGAACTGAATCTTCTGGTACAATCCCTACAAACTCATGTGTTAATGCATCAAACCAAGATTTTAAGGGATCATCTTCATTTTCAACGATTTGGTTCATCTCTCTATCTGATAACTTGTCCCACCATTGCTTGAGAATACCAGTAAAAGACCAAATAATCTGAGTAACAATCTCTGACCACTCTGCCTTAGTTTCTGCTTTTCTCTGTTAAGTCCAAGCATGTACATTATGTAACGCAATAATGAGTTCATCATAGCCCAAGCAATCAATATTAACAAACAGAGTATTGCCAAATCCTGTGGTGGAAGGATTTTCCATTTTTAATGGAATATTCTGCAACTTCTCAACATATTTGCTAAATGGGCTTGTTGCAGATGCTTCATAGGAAGTGGTTTATTCATTATTTTTTCGTCCTTTATGAATATAAGAAAAAGTTTCACCTCTTTCTCTCTTAGAACTTGGTTTACCTTGTGCTTGTTCACCAGGGGTTCTTGGACTAGAAGTGACACCAGACATGACCAAAATTTGAGGAAATTGTGGAGTAGATGATTGGCCATTTTCTATCAGATTTTTAAGACTAACATAATTCTTAGGTAGTCTTAGACATTCAAGAGAAGGAAAACCTTTTAGCCTTTGTTTCATTAATTCTGTTTTTTCTTTGGCTAAGTTTATTCCTTTTTGTATTCTTTCAAACTTAGTTGTATCCAAATTTTCTATTCCTTTGAAAAGAATACCTCTTAACCCTTCATTAGTTTCAGAAGTAAACCTTAATTTTGAACTGGACACATCTACTTCTCTATAGTGTGGAGGAGAAGCAGGAGTAGGAAGAGCATCTATTAAATGATCTAGAGATCTAGAAATAATACCCATATTTGACTGAAAATCATTTAATCTTTGTGTATGCTCATTCTGTGTTCCCAATATCTCATTGTAACCAGTATGCAGTTTCTTAATATGTTCCTTTATCTCTAACACATCTCTGGCTATATCATCTATGTTTTGCAACATACAAACAATCTGATAGTTTGTATAATTATGCATCTTTTCTAAATCATTTTGATATGAATCTGCAATATTTCTCATTTGCAACCATTGAAAATCTGCTTTCATTGTTCCATTTCTAAATGTTCTCCTATCATTTCTAGGTTCTATATGCCGTTCATTTATCTTTGTAGATAACTCTTGTTGGGCTCTAGGAAGAGTAAAACTCTTTATGTCAGGGATGAAGACTTGTGTATCCTTTTTTGGAGAATGTTGTTCTTCAGTTTGGAAAGTGGAGGATGGAATGCAGAACTGACAATCATCAATTTTATGGGACTGAGATCTTTTATGACTTTTCTTGGAAGTAAGATTTCTTAGAACAGTAAATTGAGATGATGATGATGGTAGGATATCTCTATCTCTTCCTGCCAAAAATGGATATTTGTCTCTAGTAGACAGTGATCGACAAAGAGACGGTGTAAAAAACTTAAGACCAGTGGATCCATCAGGATGTTGGATAAGTGATAGTTGACGTGGCTCTTTAGAGGATTTTAACTGTGGATATTTCTGTGACAAAGGAGTGTAGGAACTATTCCATTCATCAGGAAGGGTACACTCAGAAAATCCTATCTGTAAAGGAGGTGTATTACCAGGGCCAACAACTACACCTTCTTTCAAAGGTCTTTGACACAATTTTGTATTCAATGGAGGCATTGAAGTAGATACAAAACGCAAACATATTGAAGAATGAAGCTGAGCTATTAAAACCTGAGGGGCTACATCAAAGCCATGGAATTGGATATATGCATTTAGGAACTCATTCATGTATGGATCTGTTAAGGCTACTTGGTATCTGGGAATGACTGAAGACCAAACAGGACCATTATTTAATGGACTCTGAAATCCACCCAAAAGTGCATCATGAAAATTATTCATTCGAGTATCTAAGACATAGGTCAAACAAGAAGTATTTAATCCTGGTCTTACTAGAGGATTTATGCCAAACTGAATCATTCCAATATGTATATAATTATAGCCATGTTCCAAACCCCATTCAATATCTTCTTTCTTTATCAACGAAACTTGATACACACACTGACCAGTAGAAATAGGGATATTCACAGAAGTAAATCAGAATAATTGAGCTACTCTAAATTGAAAAGCAGGAATCTTATATAGTTTATCAACTTCTATCTCTGGCAATGTCTAATTAGGCTGAGGTTCAAATTCTTGAACGAGCACTTTCTCATCATACAACTTATCATTACTAGATCTATACTTATTCAAAAAAGACCATCTTTTTTGTCTAGCAATTTTCTTGTCATCGGGCTTCCGAAGAACAAATTCATTCATAGAACCAGCCATTAAGATTAGATATACGTATGCACCTGAATAGAGGAATAAAGCTTCTATGCACTAGGAAAGCAAAAACGGCAGTCCTTCGCCTCAACGCTCTCTACCAGTGCCTTACCGTCCACTTCAAACTTAAGCAAATGATGATACCAATATATCTTAATGTAAGAACCAAACAAAACGAAAATAGCTTGGAAATAGAACCAAATGGCTCTGATACCAATTTTATAATAAGAGTATAACACTTTACACATAACAACTTTTCTATTAATATTTCAAAACAACAACTCAGATGACATATAAAATTTTGAGTTAGTTCTCCATGATGCAAGTAGATCAAGATGATTCTCGCAAATGCAAAGCAGGGAGTTCCGACTCAACCCAGAAACTAAAAACTTCGAATGCCCTTCCCTTATTACAACCCCTTAAATCATCAAATGTAAAATTCAAATATATCTCTTTATTTCTCATAAAACACTGGATTACAACAGAGATCTTGACACACAGAGATCTTATCTCACTGGATTACAATAGAGATCTTGACACACAGAGATCTTATAGATCGACACCCTAATGACCTCAGTCCTTCCTTTTTTCCCCAAACTCCTGTCCTCCTCCCAAAATTCCTTTCCTCCTCCTTTTACAAATGAACCTTACCTTTTTTTATAATCCAGAAGGGGGACCAACATTCGTGAAGGGTAAGGAAACTATCTTTTCAAATCTATCCTCTAGATTTGGGTATTAGTGGACAACTCATATTATCTCATCCCTTTTCCTTTCGGAAAGCCATCAGGCATATGGGGACCGAATCTCAAGTACTAGATATTTTGTACAAAAAAGTGGAGAGCCATAAGCATTTTATTTCACTAAAATCTTATTATTGTACTTAAAGGTTACACAATGGAGATTCAAGATCAGGTGAACCCACTAAAGCCTATCTAGTACCAACGTCGACTAGAAAGACAACACAGTCATATGACATAATATTCGATTTGGGGATGGGTGTAGTGCTGGTATTGAAATCTTTCAATCAAATAATTTGAAAAATACTGCACTCGTACATCTTTCTCAGATTCCCATATCTGTGAAGCATGACTATCAGGTGGCTCCAGGAAATTGATGTACTGAAAGGGATTTGATTCAGGATCCACTTGATCATGGAAATCATTATAGCTAGGGTGGACACCATTGGCGCTGGTAGCGATTGTCCTGGCTTTATAGTGGTTAGTGACGAACCATCGGACATGACCACACCTTTTGACTCCGTGAAAAAAATGGAGGTCTTTGATATAGCGATATCCCTGACGGATTTGTACAAGATTCCTTATTGATGAGCTGTGGGTTCACTGAACCTGTAGATCTTTAGCAGATTGAGGGAATATGGCTTGATGACAAGGTCCGACAAGCCGTAAATTTTCCACCATTCAATGAACCACTCTAGAGTAGGATCCGTATTTTCCACTGCTTCTGCTGCCCATCCTTCATATTGAAAAGAGAACTGCAAAGAATAAAATAGATTAGAGGAATAATTTTGTAGGTTCATATCTGTGTAGAATGCTTCTTTCTGTTGGTCTATATCAAAATTATCCCTGTTGAGATGATTATTGAATCTTCTAAAGGTTGTGTGGCAGCTTTCAAGTAGATCTTCATCATCTTCGCTCCTTTCCAGTATATAAGTGATACTCCCAATATGAGCTAGATAGTGCAAGGCTTCAATAGCTTCATTGTTTGTTTCATCTTGCATCCTTTCATTCCAAAGATAAGGGATTCCCATTCTGTACCGAATTTCTTTGACAGGGATCCAATGTTCATCATGAACTAAAAGGGGAGTTTCTAGTTCATAACTAATCCATCATCTGGGGGTTTCTATCTCTATAGAGTTTTCATCCCTTCTGATAAAATTGCAGGAGAGAGAGAGAATTGAATGGTCTGTCAAGTAATCAGGACTTAGCATGTCTGCAAAACTGTTCTTGTCTCCCCGTATAAATTTAATGTTGAAATTATACTGGCTTAGCTGCATCACCCACCTGACCATGGCAGCGTCTTCAAATTCACATTTTTTTATTGCATATTTTAAAGCTTGACAATCAGTTTTTACAGTGAATTTGGTGTAAATAACAAAATCTTTGAACTTAGCAATACCAAGGCATACTGCTCTAAGTTCTTTCTTCAGACTAGCCCAATTCAATTGGTCCTTGGCCCACAATCCTGAAGCATATTGACAAACTTCAATCTCTTTTTTGTTGCTGGGGTTTTTCTGACACAAAACCATGCCCCAACCAATTTGGCTAGCATCTGTCATGATAACCATATCCCATGCTTCTTGTATGGGAGATAGAGGCTGGATTTTTCTCACTCTATCTTTTATTCTTCTTACTGCCTGATTGCAATCATCATTCCATGGGATTGGATTTTTCTGAAGCCTCTGGTTCAAAAGCTTTCTTTCTTGGGCACAATGTTTCAGAAATTTTAATATGTAGTTCAAACTCCCAAGAAATCGCTGGAGCTAAGTCTTGTCAAGAATCTTATAAGGAAAATGATCCACAAAATTGAGGCTTCTCTTAATTACATTGTAAGAACCATACTGAATATTATAACCCAAAAAATCTACCATGGTTATGAACAACTTCATTTTTGATTCAGATAAAACTATTCCCTTTTCTTTAACTCTCTATAGAAAGATCTTCAAATGCCTAATATGCTCAGGAATATGATCTGAATGGATCAACAAATCATCAATATATATTTTTGAGGAAATCGTCCATACCTTCAAAAGTTTCGTCCATGATTCTTTGAAATGCAGAAGGTGCATTTATCAAGCCAAACTGCATGATATTCAATTCGTAGTGTCCTTCTGGCACAGAGAAGGCAGGGGTCCATTTATCTGATTCTTTTATTCCTACTTGCCAAAATCCAGATTTAAGATCAAACTTTGAAAATAATTTGGATTTGGAGATCTAGGCAAGTATAGTGGAAGGCTTTGGAAGAGGATAAGCATCATAATCAAGGATACTATTCAAAGGCTTGTAATTCACAACCAACTTGGGCTTTCCTCTGGCTATCTCTGAATGCTTATTTACATAAAAGGAAAAATAGATAATGGGACTTTTTCTTTTCTTTATCAATCCTTTCTTCAAAAGATCTTTAATTTCTTCTTTACATAGTTTCATCTGTTCTGAGTTCATGGCAATTGCTTTTGATCTTCTTAACTTACCATTAAAACCATATTTTAGAGAAGTTTGACTTCCTGCTTATTGACATGCCAGAATGCATTAGGATCATCAGAACAACATTCTTTGAATTTAGCAGTTATGTCTGCTATTTCTCTGGCGTACTTCCCATTGTCAAGATGTTCTTTAGTCTTCATTATTTCTTTCTTTATTTCCATTTTTGCCAATAGGTTCTCCATTCTTTCTATTCTTTTTAGTCTGTTTGGAGAATTAGCATTAATGAATGGAAAAAAGATTTCTTTATTATCTAAGCTGACAAAATATCCATACCTTTAACTGGCCTTGTCTAGCTTAGCTCCATGTTTTTCAAAAATTTGGAAAAATTGTGTTCCTAGGTACATAGCGCAATCCATACCTGGAACTATTGGACAAACAAGATGAACACCAATTTCTTTAGTCAAGAATACATCTACTTCCACTTCTGACACAGTTGTAATGTCACCGCTGACGGTTGTTACCCTTGGGCAAGCAGTCAGCCTTCTGAGATGAGTATTGACAACTGTATTGTTCACAATATTCAATCTGGATCCAGTATCCATTAATACTTTCCAATATTCATACTGCGTTCCAATTCTGACTTTCATCTTAACACAATACATAACATCTTTGTTAAGTATATTGCAAACTAAGCCATTCTTTCCGTTTCATCATCTTCTGTCGGATTTATCTGCTCAGTAATTGGATTAGTATGAAATGTCCAATTTTCTGTTCTTCCTGACATAGGAAGATTCTGAGAGGTAGAAGCTTCTTGTGCATTCATTAATTTGACGCTTAAATCCCTATGATTTTCTATGCATAACTTCTTATTTTCTTTTACTGTCTTTCTAAGCTCTTTGATAGCTTGGTGTATATTAGGCAAGGTCTGAGGCAAATCTTCACCAAAATCTTCATTCTTAAATTGCCTAGTTAGAGCTTCAACTGAAAATAGAGAAGCAGGAGCGACATACCCTTTATTTGGAAGGTTCTTTGGATTGGAGGGTATTTGCTTCAGATGATTCATCAGTAAAGATTTGTACATTTCTTTGATCTGCGGGTCTGCTGCTGCCATCATTTGTGTGAAATAATTCCTGCTTGTTTCTTCATAATCTTCCTTCATCATCCTGACTGCATTGCACTAGCAGACATCATGATCACTGCACTCACAATCCTTGCATTCTGGGCAATGTGGATCTCTGCAAAATTCTTCTTCAGAGGACAAAGAATAATCAGAATGCACGAAATTCAAATCATTTTCTGATTCAGAATAAGAAGTTAGTAATTCATCGCAACTGCTAGGTAGATCAAAGAAATTGATTTTTCCTTTTTTATTCCTGTAAGGCATCTTCTTTTTTGAAGTTTCTTTCTTCTTCTTAGGACAATGATTTGCAGTATGTCCTTTTTCATTACAGTTGTAACAGGTGATCTCCTTTTCTTTGGAAAACACTTCAGTATGTTTATATGGTTTTTGCTTGAAGTGTTTTTCTGTGGAACTCGGGATGACTGGGAATTCTTCTTTGAATGCATATGCTTTCGCCTTTGCCCCTCAGAATTGCCAGGTTTACCGAGGTGCCATTGCTTACAAAGCTGCTGATAGCCATGTGGTTTTTTAGGATTGGTAGCAGCACGGGCAATTTTCATTTAGGAACAGAGCTCCACAATGACAGCTTTTACAGCTTGTCGGATGACCCCAAACTTATAATCCCCAATCTTTCCAGGGAGTTTATTGACAATTGCAGAGGAAACCCAATGTGGAAGAGAGGAAACAAAGATTTCCTTCCACTTTGGTTCCAAAATGAGATCTGTGGACAGAGTGTGAAGACGGTGAAGAAATTCATTGAAATACTCATCAAAATGTTGCATGTTATGCAATTTCATGGCCAACAGAGTAATAGTGGTAATCTCATTGGTGATTTGTGGGAAACCAATAAAATTAATTGTGATTCCATAAAGAAGTCTTCCTATCATGTTATTAACAGGAAGATGTGTGACTGGATCCATGTATGTGCTACCATCTGGATTCTGGACAACTGACTGTTCCCATGATGGAAGTAAATTTGGTTCTTTCAAAGTTTCTGCTTTTAACCAAGAATCAAGAGTACCTTCAAACCCACCAATGATTCCCCTGGTAGCATTGACAGGACCTATGTCATTAGCTAGATATGTCCTATAACAGACTAACATTGAATGTAACACAGACATTACCTCAACTTCTGTACAATTGTCTATGTTCCAAGAATATGTAGAATTGGCTGACCAGTCTTTGTGATATTCAGATTTCATCAGGTCTCTGCGGTTAGGTGCAGGATTCCAGGTGCTTTGTGACCTTGATCTTG
Organism: Pinus taeda; assembly: GCA_000404065.3. NCBI lineage: Eukaryota > Viridiplantae > Streptophyta > Pinopsida > Pinales > Pinaceae > Pinus > Pinus taeda. The sequence goes on from APFE030159039.1 coordinate 22,276, forward strand.
ATGAGGTAGAGTTTACATGAGTATCATCAAAATCATTAGAATTTACAATACCAAATTGTTCCTTATCTTGAGTAGAAAAAATATTTACACATTCTTCAAGATCTTTGAGCTCAGGAGCATAATCTATCTTATGAATACCAGTATCAACATCATCTTTTTCTTCTGAAGGTTCAACATATAAGAAGTCTAAAAGACTACCCCTAGTAGGTTCTTCTGGTTCTTTCTGAATTTTCCCAAAGAAACTAGGATTAGCAAAAGGTGAATACTGGAAGGTAGAGCTTGCTGGAGGAAAGTTTATTGAACTAGGAGCTTTGATTAAACTTTCAACTGATGATGTAATAGAATATGGAACTGACGTCTTTGGATTTGAAAATAGGGTGGAGGATTTATAAGCCTCAGTGCTAAGCTTCTTTTTTAAAGAATCCACTCTTGAAGAAACAACCCAGACTTGTTTCTTGATGATATCAAGGCTATTGTTAACCTTAACAATTTCTTTCCCATGAGCAACAACTGCTTCATGAATTTTTTTATCTGTTTGCAGGGAGAGCTTATCAAGACTTTGTGCAATTGTCTGATCATTTTCGGTCAGAGTCTTGATACTTTCATTTAAACAAACAATGTTGTAATCTTGCTTTTGAAGAATTCTGCTAAGCATGGTTTTCATTTCTGAGCACGCAGTTTCTATTGAAGCAAATTCTTTTCTGAGAAATTTTTCTAAACTAGAAAATGCTAGGTTTGTCCAGTTTGTGGTTGCTATTGAATCTTTAGCAGACAAAGACGAATCATCCAGATGGGAAGGAAGTAATTTGTACAATTTTCCATCCTGGTGTCTTATTACAAAGTTTTTCCATGGGGGAAACTCTGTCTCTGTCTCAAGCACCGAACCATCTAAGAGTTCCCACTTATGCTTACTAGGACTGTTGGTCCTAATCATATTTACATTAAACTGTAACCATACATCTTTGACCAATTTTTCTCCTTTTATTCTGACTGTTATCAAAGACTTTGGAAGATATGGCTTGGATAACATATTATGTATTTTAGGAGAGAAAACTGGAGATTGTAGGGGAGGAGGGATAACCACACAATTTCCTTCTAATTTTCTTTCTATGAACTCCTCTGATTTCAAAATTTTCTTTTGCCTTGCTTCATTCCTGAACTATTTAACCATAGAGTCTTCAACCTGGTTTATAGAGGAGTCCAACCTTGATGATAAATTAAAAAAGAAATTAATTCCCTCTTGTGAATCCATCCCAAGGATTTATGGGTTACACAAGATCCATAAAGAAGGAGTTCCTCTTAGACCAATAGTCAATACCATTGGATCCCCAACCTATGAGCTCGCTAAGTATGTTGTAAAAATCCTCAAGCCCATTGTCGGAAACACTGATTCTTTCATCAAAGACTCCCGTGACTTTGTGAATCTCATTAAGAATGAGAAGATAGAACGTGATGACATCCTTGTTAGCTTTGACGTAGTGTCCTTATTCACCAAGATTCCTCTTGAAGAAGCCATTCAGGTTATAAAAGATGTTACTGATCTAGGGACTGCAAGATTGGCCGAAATCTGCTTGCGATCAACGGTTTTCACCTTCCAAGGAACATATTATGAGCAGACACCTGGAGTGGCAATGGGATCCCCCCTTTCGCTAATCGTGGCCAACTTATACATGGAATACTTTGAAAAGAAGGCCCTGGAATCTTACCCTTTGAAGCCAGCATGGTGGAAGCGATTCGTCGATGATACCAATATAAAATGGACACATGGTAAAACAGAGCTTGACAAGTTTTTTATTCACCTAAATTCCATCTCTTCAGAAATAAAATTCACTATGGAGCTTGAAGAAAACATGAGCATCCCATTTTTAGACATTCTCATCATCAGAAAAGAGGATGGCTCCCTAGGGCATAAGGTTTTCAGGAAGTCAACCCATACAGAAAACTACCTCCACGCTGATTCCCACCATCACCCAGCCCAGAAATTTGGTGTTCTAAACACTCTGGCTATCAGGGCCCTTCGAATTTCTGACGCTGAACATTTGAATGAAGAAAAGAAGCATTTAGTCTCAACCTTTAAGAGTATAGGCTACAAAGAAAATGAGATTAAAAGAGCAATACAGAAAGCTGAGAAAAGGATGTTGTCTCATGAACCTAAGGCCCGAGATCAACCTGAGTGTGGTAGGGTTTTTCTTCCTTATATTCATGGAGTTACAGATAAAATTGCAAAAATCCTAAGGAAGAAAAACATAAGCACACAATTCTCAGCACCTGGAACTATTAGGCAAGGTATGAGATCTGTTAAGGATAGTATTGATAAACATCAACTTAAAGGAGTCTATAAAATTGATTGCTCATGTGGAAAAAGCTACATTGGTGAAACAGGTCGCTCCCTGCAGACCAGACTCAAGGAACATGTAGCTGATATTAAGAATGAAAGGTCTCGTACTTCCGCCCTGGCAGAACACTCCTAAAAAACTAAGCACCATGTCTGCTTGGAAAGCGCCTCAATTATCGCTAGGGAAGAACAACACCATAGGCGAAAGATCAGAGAAGCTCTTGAAATTATCAAACACGCGCATAATCTCAACAGAGACAAGGGTATGGAGATTAGTGCAAGCTGGCTTCCCCTAATCAGAGAAATTAAGGTCACCAATACTTTTCAGGTTTAACATTCCGTGGTAGAATTTCCTCCCCCCCCCTTTTTTTTTAATCTTAGTTAGTTAGTAACCTCGCTCTAATAATTGAAGTATGATAATAATAATAATAATAATTAATACACAATTAAAAATTTACAATATTAATTATGATAATCCATTATCATTAATTAGTTAACTTTTTATTAAAAATGAAATTTCTATTTTCAATTATCAATACATTATCTAGGTCTTGGATTATTTATCAATCTCAACACTAACTATTTATTACTTTATTAATTATTATCTATTTATATATATTTTAAATAAAAAAATATCATTTTAATTTAATAATTATTATTACTATATCATACATTTTTAAATAATTTTATAATTATGCATTACACTATAAGTAATTTTCAATAAAATATCATATTATTATATTAATTATATTAAAAAATGTACTAACATATATTATATATTAAATTTAATATTAAATACAATGTTTTAGGTTAATAGTATTAATATTAAAATATTAATACATATTTGGATTATTTTAAAATATTAATTATGATCCTATTAATATTATTCATATAATTATTATTTATTAATTTTATTTAATAATAATAATAATTAATATAATAATATTTATCTTAATATTAATAAATTACTTTATTAAATTAAAAAGGAACTTATTCTTAAAATATATTAATAATAAAAATGGTACTAACATATATTATATATAATAAATATTAAATATTAATACAATATACTAGGATTAATATTATTAACATTAATTATGATCAATATGAATATCATTAATACTCTATAATATTTAGAAGATTTACAAGCAATATCAATTCTTTGTCGGTCAATGGTGGATCTACGCGGAAAAGATATAATAGCACCAGAACGAGTTTCAGTGATATTTGCAAAAGTAATATTTCTTGGCACTATTGGTTTGGGATTATGTACAACCCAGTGAGTAGGAAACTGAGGTAATTCCCAACGAGCAGAAGGCTGAGATTCTTCATAGGTAAGTTTTGCGGAATTTAAAGTTCTGCTAGAACTACTTGCAAACATATCTCTTAAAGGATTGTCTTCTGCTTGAGAGTCTCTCTCTTCAAGTTCACGGAAAGAAACAGATTTCCTGAATGAGTCCATTTTGATTATGAGTACTTGTGATTTTAGAGTATCAACCTTTAGAACCAGACGTTACTGGCTCTGATACCAATTTTACGCAAGGGCTCCTGTCACGAGCTTGCGACTTGCTCTGCCTCTTCGTTAGTGTTGTTCCAACTCCTGGTGAACCTACTCAGATCTTTCACACTCTTACGGCCTCCACAACGGCTTCCACACCTAACAACGGCCTTGGTGTCCCTTCGATCCTTTGGCGAAATTCCTGCGAACTTTGGACGAAGACTCAACAAAACTACTATCACAACAGACTTTATAAAAGCACATAGATACTCAAATGGCGGAAATATAGTGTACTCATATTATTTCAAATGTTCAAACGATTTACAAAGAGAGGAAACTCAGGAAACTCTTTATAGAGATAGATTATTACCGCATTTACTGGACTATATACTGACCATAAAGATCGAGTAATACCAGAGGCTTCTTGGCGATAGACAGACTTTGCCTCAAAAATTTCAAAGAAAAAAAAATATATATATATATAAAGGGGCTCTAATGGTTCAGCCACTTTAGGTTCTCACCAGTGCCGAGCACACTGATGCGCAGGCTTCCAAACCACCTAAGGACTTGAGTAATTTCGTGATGTAAGTAGATCAGACACGCAGGTCCGCAGATGCAGAGCAGGAAAATACTCGACTCCAAACACTCAAGACTATAGACTCTCTAAAATCTGATCTCTCCACACATTCGATGCCCAAGAATGAGCCTTACTCTTCTTTATATAGGAGAGAAGGGGGGACAAGCATTGTCCTGGGTCGGAACAAAGAAAAGACTTAAAGCTAAAGGAATCATTACTTTTCAGCCTTTATCAGAGCGACATCTGCACAATTATTCGGGTCCATTATATGGATTAGAATTATTACTTTCGGGTAACGCATATGATATTATCTGTAAAGTAGATCCTTTGTACTAAAAGTTATTCTGATATGACTAAAACACAGTGGATACTTTAATACTAAAGCCCATGAGAAAAGATTATGCTACAATGGCTTCCACGCCTAACAACGACCTTGGTGTCCCTTCGATCCTTTGGCGAACTTCCTGCGAACTTCGGACGAAGACTCAACAGAACTACTATCACAGCAGACTTTATAAAAGCACAGAGATACTCAAATGGCGGAAATATAGTGCACTCATATTATTTCAAATGCTCAAATGATTTACAAAGAGAGGAAACTCAGGAAACTCTTTATAGAGATAGATTGTTATCGCATTTACTGGACTATATACTGACCATAAAGATCGAGTAATACCAGAGGCTTCCTGGCGATAGACAGACTCTACCTCAGAAATTTCAAAGAAAAATATATATATATAAAGAGGCTATAATGGTTCAGCCACTTTAGGTTCTCACCAGTGCCGAGCACACTGATGCACAGGCTTCCAAACCACCTAAGGACTTGAGTAATTTCGTGATGCAAGCAGATCAGACACGCAGGTCCGTAGATGCAGAGCAGGAAAATACTCGACTCCAAACACTCAAGACTCTAGACTCTCTAAACTCTGATCTCTCCAAACATCTGATGCCCAAGAATGAGCCTTACCCTTCTTTATATAGGAGAGAAGGGGGGACAAACATTGTCCTGGGTTGGAACAAAGAAAAGACTTAAAGCTAAAGGAATCATTACTTTTCAGCGTTTATCAGAGCGACATCCGCACAATTATTCAGGTCCATTAGATGGATTAGAATTATTGCTTTTAGGTAACGCGTAAGGTATTATCTGTAAAGTAGATCCTTTGTACTAAAAGTTATTCTGATATGACTAAAACACAATGGATACTTTAATACTAAAGCCCACGAGAAAAGATTATGCTACACTGTGGAGGTTTTTAAACAGTAAAACCCACGGAAAGACTGGTCACAATTCAACCCTTGTGACTGGTACATATTAAAAAATTGTGAGGCCTGGAAATCTGTCTTGTTTATATTGCATGATGTCCCAGGCTTTGGTATAGATTCGTCGGACAATGATGGGTCTTACTAGAACGATTTGATGTTGTACTTTGGTGAGGACCAACCACTCCATGTGCTCCCGCATATATTCTTCAAGGGAATTGTTGTAAGGAGCATCTTTGTAAGTTGTCCACTCAGTGTCCGCCATTTCTTTAATAGTATGATAAACTGGATGGTTGCATGCTGTGTTACAATCATAATACAAGCTTTACCCATGGTCTTGCAATATTTCTCATGTTCTACTCGGTCCATCGCAGTTTTGTTAATCTCGTAATCTTTCCACCATTCTCTAAGCCATTCATTTTGTTGATATCCTTGATAATGTCCCACCGTACTGAATTTGAGCCTTGTATAGTGAGTTTCATTTTGATCATCGATATTAAGGAACTGCCACCATAATTTTTTGTAATCTGCAAAATCAAGATCAATGTCAGGAAACATAATCTGAGGGTCATTTCTGGGCCATCTTGTTGCCATATGAGTCTTGATATGGCCAGGTTCATTCCATAAATTACGGGTTCGATATATGCAAACATGCTTCTCATAGATTCCTGTATCCTTCCCTCCATGGTACCAAATAGTAGCAATGTCGTGGAAGTTTTGCTCTAATGTTTTTCTTGCTATTTCAGCATTTCTTCTGGCTTTGTCGTAAACCATATCATGTATCCAAGCTCTGCCTTTAGAATAGACTTTCCTTTCTAGTACATAATATGGGAGATCTGTGTGTGGCTGTAAATTGGCGTCTAAAACCTTCGTATTCCCGAGCTGCCAAGTTGGTTTCCAATTTCTTGTATATGTCTCCCATTCTAGTTCATGTGGCACCATTTTCACGTTTCCCTTTTCCTGTCATTTTCCCATTCAGTGACGATGATCAACACTTGTTCCTCTTTTTGCTCAATATATTCTCTTCTCAGAAAATCATGAAGGCTATTATCGTTTCCCTTAATATGTTTAACAGAGAAATCAAAATTGACAAACAAGGCTTGCCACCTTGCAAACTTCGCCTCTCCAGCCTTTTTGATATTCTTTGTCAATACCTTTTGCATGGCTGATGCATCAGTTCTGAGGAGAAAAGGTTTATTTATCAGATAAACTTCAAATTTGCTTATACAGTTCCAGGCTGCTTTGACTTCTCTTTCTATGACATAGTAATTTTGTTCCGCCGTGTTCCAGACTCCAGAAGCAAATTGAACTACCTGCTCTTCTTTACCAATTCTTTGTTTCAAAACTCCTCCCCATCCAACATTACTTGTATCAGACTCAACAATCTTAAAGGCTTCGTCGTTAGCAACATATAAAATGGGCAAAGATTTTACCTTAGCTTTGATTTGTTGGACTACTCTGGTGTGAAGGTCCGACCACTCCGGAGGGTTCTTCCCTAGTCTTTTGTTGAGGATTCTTTTGTCACTGACGCAGTCTTGATAAAAATTGCTGACATAATTAAGGCAACCCAATTTTTTTTGTAACTGTGTCTTATCTCTAAGTTCATCTGGGAATTTGTCTGCAAAATCAATGGTGTGCTGCTGGAGAGAAATCTACCCATTGCAGATTGTATGTCCTAAAATTTTTATAGAAGTTTGAAAATACTTCTATTTTCTTCTTGCTCAGGACTAACCCATTCTTCTAAACTAACTTTAAGAAAATATTTACATGCTTAACGTGTTCATCTATATTCTTAGAAAAAATCAAAACATCATCGATATAAACAATCAACCAGTCAAAATAAGGCTTGAATATGTCGTCCATCAGCTTCTGAAACTTTGATGGAGCATTCTTGAGTCTGAAAGGCATGACATTCCACTCATAATGCCCTGCAGGAATGTTGAAAGCAGTTTTAAACTTGTCTGATTCTTCTATGGCCACCTACCAAAATCTTGCCTTTAAATCGAATTTTGAGAATATTTTTGCACCTGCAATCCTTCTGATCAAATCTCCTTTGTCTGGAATTGGATAGGTGTCATCTGCCAAAACTGAATTCAGGGGTTTATAATTGATGACAAATCTCGGAATACCTATGATTTGCTCTGCTCTTTTATTGACATAGAACCCATAGCAATTCCACGGGCTATCTGATTCCCTTATTAATTTCCTGTCGAGCAATTGTTGGATCTCTTTCTAGCAAAGATCTTTATACTATTTTCTCATTAGTATGGCTTTGCTTTTGCAAGGTTTTCCGGCAAATCCTTCTTTGTATGGCAGTCTGATAGTATGCTGTTTTCGATGCCAAAAGGCATTTGGCTCTTCTGAACAACACTTTTCTTCTAGCTTTTGCTTCAAATCTTGGATTCTGCTTTTTACCTGAGGCAGCTTTAACTATTCTTCAATTCTTAGCTTACTCTTCAGATCTTTGAGGTCTGTTAGTAGGGATTCTGCCTTATCTAGCTTCTGCATAGCCTGCACCATAATAGAAACCCTTGGACTGGAGACATAAGGAAGTTCAATCTTCTTCTTTTTGCCTTTTGATGTGGGGACTGAAATAAAGTAACCAGATCTTCCTCCTTTCAACCTGACTGAACCATGTGGCTCAACTGCAACAAGAAATATATTTCCTAAAATACAATCAACAGGAATATCTACTACCGCAAACTTCATATATACACAATGCGAATCAAAACATAATGAAGCTCTGGGAACTTCGTACTGGAGCTTCTTATTTCCAAGACCTACAACTTTTCTTTCTGCAGAAACCCAATATCTAGATGGGATGTTCTTTATGTTAAGGATATTGATATCTGCTCCGGGATCTAATAATGCAATCATTTGAAAAATCTTCCCTTGGATACAGATGTTTACCTTAACATGATGCTGCTGATAGGTTATCGTAAATAACCTCATGTCTTTGAATCCAAAGTTTGGATCGTGCATCCCTTCAACGATCTGAATTTGCTGGTCTTTTGCAATCGGATACCAGGAATCTTCTTCTTCATTCTCTTGGTTGTCTGCAACTTGTTTTCCTTTCTCTATGTCTACAATTTGAGCCTTGATTGCAGAGATTTCTGCTTTAATGTGGTGATTTTCACCACTTACTTCTCCAAGAGTAAGCGACCTTACTCTTCCTTGTTTCTGGTGATGCATTTGGAAAGATTTTGTGTTTCGTTCATAAAATGCATCAATAAAAAAAGGTTTCTTACCTGATTCCTTAGAAGCTTTAGTTTTCAACTAGTCTGTGAAAGCTTCGATCAGGCGGTTTTTCATGTCACCATCCTCCATAGCTCGAATCTGGGACAAAATTTTTAATTCTGCTTCCTCATCAGTAAATTCCATTAGCACATTTTCTTTTGGAAGCTTTGGTCTTTCTTCGTCACTTGAGCTGTTGGAATAATCAGAACCATCTTCATACAGGGCATGACAAGCACATGCATCTGAATCTGAACATGAGCATCTTGATGAATCTGATTCTGAATATTGACCCATATTTGCCTGTAGTTCGTCTTCTATCGAGGAGCTAAAAGAGTCAAGAGAAGTTTCTTCTAGCTGGTGGTGTTGTGTTGTATCCCTGATTATGAGAATGGGACATCTTTTTGTGACATGTGTCGCAGATTTACATCTAAGGCAAACAAAGGGCCTCTATGCTCTTTTTTGACTTGTTTGGCCTTTTGAGCATAGCCAGCGGTCTTCTTCCCTCTATTAAGCTTTGACTCTTCCCCTTGCGGGCATCTTGAGGTGGTATGCCCCTTTTGTCCACATAACCAACAAGTGATCTTGTTCCATTTTTCTTGCTTAGCAGAATGTAGATGGATGTCAGCGGGATTATAATAATGGGTGTTTGGCACATACCTCTAATATCCTTTCTTTTTCTGCTTCTGATTTCTATCATTCGTAAGATATTTTCTTCTTCTGTCCCTTGGATACTCTCTTTTGCTTCTGTAGAAAGTCTCTCTGAATTCTCATTTGGCTCTTTTCTTAGACTTTCTTTTCTTGACCAGAGGATCATCTATTGTAAGTCCATATTTGTGGCAGATGGACTTTCTATTTGGCAATCTGGATAATTTTTCCAATGATTTATTTACTTTTGAGCTTGTGAAAAGACTTACCAGTGTCTTTGTGGTTTGAGAATATATCTCACCCCATGTGTATGATTCAAACGACAACTGAAGACTTCATGCATTTTGATATAATCAACAAATTTTGAAGGTACAATAACAAGATATACCTGTTTCCACAACAGATTCTTGGAGTCTTTTACCTCGTAAATTCGCCGCATCCAATCCCTGTGAAAATCATCATACTGCGACATTTTATGCCACTTGAGGTTCATGACTATAACCTCATGCTTGTTGGCTATCTCCGTTTCACTTCCACACCAATGTTCCAGAATCATTGATGTAAGTGTGTCGATCATATTGTTGATAACCGTGCCATCTGGATTGTGGATAATGTCTCCTTTCTCATCCTTGAGAACTTCTGCTTCCATTGTTTCGATGAGCTTAGGAGAAGACTCAGTTTCCCACCATCTGAGAAGAGTACCTGTAAAACATTGAATGATAGTTCTACAAGCATCTATTTCAGATTTTCCTCTGAGACACATGAGTTTATATTCTGTGTACATCAAATCAATCATTTGGCGTATTTGGCCAATGCTCATGTTGTCTATGTTCCATTCCCTGTGAGAATAAGGGAAGAAGGTATGGGCTTCAAGCAATTTTCCCTTTCCTTCAATGTCAGGAGCAGAGTATCTAGAAAATCTATGTTCTAGAGGCTCATAGATAGGAAGAATTTGTGTCTCCTGAGATTTCTTCTCTGTTTCTTTGGCTTCTGCTTCGACCTCTGCTTCTTGGAATAGAGAAGCAATGCTAATGTGCTCTGATTTATCAACATCTGATGAAGAAACAATTTCTTTGGGGAATAGAGGAGGAAACTTATGAATATTTCTGATTGAATTTTCAATCTTTATGTTTCTTTTCACCAAAAAAGAATTCGGAACTGGTTTTTTTGCTTTTGTCAACTAAACTTTTTCAATTTTTTCTGCTAGACCAGTAAGAAGAGTCTTAGTTGTGTCAATGTGACCAACTAATTTATCTCGGACCTTTTCTATTTTATTCAGTGATTCTTTGGCATAAGTTCGAGAAATACTAGAATCAAATTGCATATTATTCAAACAACTATTCACACTATTTAATGAAATCTGTACAACATCTATTTGCTTCTTTACATCATTTGTCTTTGTTACATTCATCTCCAGACCTTTGAGTGCAATATTGGTCCAATTTAATTGTTCACTAGCCTTTTGGATTCTTCCATCAATTCCTAAGGCATTATCATCTTTTTGAACCAAGGGGATGGCTTTGGCTGCATTGGTATTTTCTCTTAAAACAATTCCTTTGCATGGGGGAAATGTGGTAGGAGTCTCATTTTGTGACCCATCTAATGCAATCCATCCATGTTTATTAACTGTAGAACTGGAGGAGGCTCCAGTGAAAACATTAATAGGAGCAATCTTATCTTTCCAAGAATAGAAAGATATCCATGTATTGTTTACCTCCATATAATGCTTCCAGTCGCTTGCATACTGTCTTTTCTGTGCAGGAGTGTATACCTGGTCAAATTCTTCTGACTGAGGATTTGTATATAAATCCCAATTAAACATAGCCTTCATCCACTTAGCACTGATTTGTGATTTCAAGCATCCATTCATAAGCGAGAAGAACTTGTGCATTTCCATAACTGTAGGTTTTTTACAATCAGCAGGGATTTGTTTAAACCTACACTCTGGAATTAACTGTGACTGCTCAAGTATTCCTAGACCATATCTTGGTTTTGTTGGTCTCATCAAACATATCATTTTAGTTAGTCCAGGATCCTCTTCTTCTACTGTTTGCATCATAAGCACATGGTCTGAATCTGGATCTGGCTCATGAGGAAATGGGATGTCAGAACATTTGGGATTCGGACACGGATTTACAGATGTAGAAGGAGGAGCAATACCAGTTCTGGGGTTATGAAATGAATGCATATTCTGTTTAGCTAAGGTAAGCAGATTTATGACATCTTGACATTCTGGGCACTTTACTTCTAACGATGAATAATTTAGAAGCTGGGCTAACTCATATAACTGATTACATCTACAGGAAGATGAAGAAGAACAAGTTGTATCTACAAAAGAAGGGTCTCTGTAATATTTAGAAGATTTACAAGCAATATCAATTCCTTGTCGATCAATGGTGGATCTACGCAGAAAAGATATAATAGCACCAGGAGTTTCAGTGATATTTCCAGAAATAATATTTCTTGGCACTATTGATTTGGGATTATCTACAGCCCAGTGGGCAGGAAACTACAAGTCTTGCCATTTGATCAAATGATGTTCGACTTTCTGGTTACAGGGATCTGTTTTGACAACAACACTGGATTTGGAGTCCCTACTAGGTGTATGACGTATAGCTGGCCATAAAGTATTTGTGTGTCACAAACAGGCCTTAGTCTGGATGGCTATATTGTTTCTCTTTCTCTTCATATCGAAACCTGTGGTTTGGATTTGTAGCTGTAAGATTTTTGCAATGGTTTCATCATAAACATAGACAGAGAAATTTGGATAACAGTCAAAATACAGAGGGCCATCAGACAAGGGTGCCACTATTCCACCGATGATGGAATCAGTATATCTATTGTGCGTCATGTATCGAACTGTTGCAAGCACAAAAGTATGTAATCCTTTATGGACTAAACGATTGATTCCAACCCGAATACAACCTAGATGCAGATAATTTGTCTTTAATTTCTTTGCCTCGGCTTGTAGATCTTTAGGATTCAATAGAGATATAGTTTGAATACTATCAGAATTTTCTTGGACTTGGCTAACTGATTCTTTAATGCTAATCCTTGATGCAGCAATCAAATGAAAGGGGGCTAAATCACTATAAACTTCAGAAGAGGATATCTGAGGTAATTCCCAACGAGCAGAGGGCTGAGATTCTTCATAGGTAAGTTTTGCGGAATTTAAAGTTCTGCTAGAACTACTTGCAAACATATATTTTAAAGGGTTCTCTTCTGCCTGAGAGTCTCTCTCTTCAAGTTCACGGAAAGAAACAAATTCCCTGAACGAGTCCATTTTGATTATGAGTACTTGTGATTTTAGAGTACCAACCTTTAGAACTAGACGTTACTGGCTCTAATACCAATTTTACGCAGGGGCTTAGAAAAATTCAAAACATCATCGATATAAACAATCAACCAGTCAAAATAAGGCTTGAATATGTCGTCCATCACCTTCTAAAACTTTGATGGAGCATTCTTGAGTCCGAAAGGCATGACATTCTACTCATAATGCCCGCAGGAACGCTGAAAGCAGCTTTAAACTTGTCTGATTCTTCTATGGCCACCTGCGAAAATCCTGCCTTTAAATCGAATTTTGAGAATATTTTTGCACCTGCAATCCTTCTGATCAAATATCCTTTGTGTGGAATTAGATAGGTGTCATCTGCCAAAATTGAATTTAGGGGTTTATAATTGATGACAAGTCTCGGAATACCCCTGATTTACTCAGCTCTTTTATTGACATAGAACCCGTAGCAATTCCACGGGCTATCTAATTCCCTTATTAATTTCTTGTGGAGCAATTGATGGATCTCTTTTTGGCAAAGATCTCTATACTCTTTACTCATTGGTATGGCTCTGCTCTTGCAAGGTTTTCCGGCAAATCCTTCTTTGTATGGCAGTCTGATAGTATGTTGTTTTCGATGCCAAAAGGCATTTGGCTCTTCTGAACAACACTTTTCTTCTAGCTTTTGCTTCAAATCTTGGATTCTTCTTTTTACCTGATGCAACTTTAATTGTTCTTCAATTCTTAGCTTACTCTTCAGATCTTTGAGGTCTGTTAGTAGGGGTTCTGCCTTATCTAGCTTCTGCATGGCCTGCACCATAGTAGAGACCCTTGGACTGGAGACATAAGGAAGTTCAATCTTTTTCTTTTTGCCTTTTGATGTGGGCACTGAGATAAAGTAACCAGATGTTCCTCCTTTCAACCTAATTGAACCATGAGGCTTAGCTGCAGCAATAAATATATTTCCTAAAATACATCAACGGGAATATCTGCTACTGCAAACTTCATATATACACAGTGCGAATCAAAACATAATGAAGCTCTGGGAACTTTGTACTGGAGCTTCTTATTTCCAAGACCTACAACTTTTCTTTCTGCAGAAACCCAATATCTAGATGGGATGTTCTTTATATTAAGGATATTGGTATCTTCTCCGGAATCTAATAATGCAATCATTTGAAAAATCTTCCCTTGGATACAGATGTTTACCTTAACATGATGCTCTTGATAGGTTATCGTAAATAACCTCATATCTTTGAATCCAAAGTTTGGATCTTGCATCCCTTCAGCGATCTAAATTTCCTGGTCTTTTGCAGTCGGATACCAGGGATCTTCTTCTTCATTCTCTTGGTTGTCTGTAACTTGTTTTCCTTTCTGTATGTCTGCAATCTGAGCCTTGATTGCAGAGATTTCTGCTTTAATGTGGTGAATTTCACCACTTACTTCTCCAAGAGTAAGCGACCTTACTCTTCCTGGTTTCTGGTGATGCATTTGGAAATATTTTGTGTTCTGTTCATAAGATGCATCAATAAACAAAGGTTTCTTACCTGATTCCTTAGAAGCTTTAGTTTTCAACTGGTCTGTGAAAGCTTCGATCAGGTGGTTTTTCATGTCACCATCCTACATAGCTCGAATCTGGGACAGAATTTTTAATTCTGCTTCCTCATCAGTAGATGCCATTAGCACCTTTTATTTTGGAGGCTACAGTCTTTCTTCGTCACTTGAGCTGTTGGAATAATCAGAATCATCTTCATACAGTTTATCTCTGTAAAGAGTTTCCTAAGTTTCCTCTCTCTGCAAATCATTTGAGCATTTGAAATAATATGAGTACACTATATTTCTTCCATTTGAGTATCTCTGTGCTTTTATAAAGTCTGTTGTGATAGTAGTTCTGTTGAGTCTTCGTCCAAAGTTCGCAGGAAGTTCACCAAAGGATCGAAGGGAAACCAAGGCCGTTGTTAGGCGTGGAAGTCGTTGTGGAGGCCGTAAGAGTGTGAAAGATCTGAGTAGGTTCACCACTGGTTCACCAGGAGTTGGAACAACACTAACGAAGAGGCACAACAAGTCGCAAGCTCGTGATAGGAGCCCCTGCGTAAAATTGGTATCAGAGCTAGTAACGTCTGGTTCTAAAGGTTGGTACTCTAAAATCACAAGTACCATAATCAAAATGGACTCGTTCAGGAAATCTGTTTCTTTCCGTGAACTTGAAGAGAGAGACTCTCAGGCAGAAGATAATCCTTTAAGAGATATGTTTGCAAGTAGTTCTAGCAGAGCTTTAAATTCCGCAGAACTTACCAATGAAGAATCTCAGCCTTTTGCTCGTTGGGAATTACCTCAGATATCCTCTTCTGAAGTTTATAGTGATTTAACCCCCTTTCATTTGATTGCTACATCAAGGATTAGCATTAAAGAATCAGTTAGCCAAGTCCAAGAAAATTTTGATAGTATTCAAACTATATCTCTGTTGAATCCTAAAGATCTACAAGCCAAGGCAAAGAAATTAAAGACAAATTATCTGCATCTAGGTTGTATTCGGGTTGGAATCAATCCTTTAGTCCATAAAGAATTACATACTTTTGTGCTTGCAACAGTTCGAGACATGACGCAAAATAGATATACTGATTCCATCATCGGTGGAATAGTGGCACCCTTGTCTGATGGCCCTCTGTATTTTGACTGCTATCCAAATTTCTTTGTGTATGTTTATGATGAAACCATTGCAGAAATCTTACAGCTGCAAATCCAAACCACAGGTTTCGATATGAAGAAAAAGAGAAACAATATAGCCATTCAGACTAAGGCCTGTTTGCGACACACAAATACTTTATGGCCAGCTACTCATCATACACCTAGTAGGGACTCCAAATCCAGTGTTGTCATCAAAACAGATCCCTGTAACCAGAAAGTCAAACATCATTTAATCAAATGGCAAGACTTGCAGTTTCCTGCCCACCAGGCTGTAGATAATCCCAAACCAATAGTGCCAAGAAATATTACTTCTACAAATATCACTGAAACTCCTTCTGGTGCTATTATATATTTTCCGCGTAGATCCACCATTGATCGACAATGAATTGATATTGCTTGTAAATCTTCTAAATATTACAGAGATCCTTCTTTTGTAGATACAACTTGTTCTTCTTCATCTTCCTGTAGACGTAATCAGTTATATGAGTTAGCCCAGCTTGTAAATTATTCATCGTTAGAAGTAAAGTGCCCAGAATGTCAAGATGTCATAAATCTACTTACCTTAGCTGAACAGAATATGCATTCATTTCATAACCCCAGAACTGGTATTACTCCTCCTTCTACATCTGTAAATCCGTGTCCGAATCCCAAATGTTTTGACATCCCATTTCCTCATGAGCCAGAACCAGATTCAGACCATGTGCTTATGATGCAAACAGTAGAAGAAGAGGATCCTAGACTAACTGAAATGATATGTTTGATGAGACCAGCAAAACCAATATATGGTCTAGGAATACTTGAGCAGTCACAGTTAATTCCAAAGTGTAGGTTTAAACAAATCCCTGCTGATTGTAAAAAACCTACAGTTATGGAAATGCACAAGTTCTTCTCGCTTATGAATGGATGCTTGAAATCACAGATCAGCGCTAAGTGGATGAAGGCTATGCTTAACTGGGATTTATATACAAATCCTCAGTGAGAAGAATTTGACCAGACATACACTCCTGCACAGAAAAGACAATATGCAAGAGACTAGAAGCATTATATGGAGGTAAACAATACATGGATATCTTTCTATTCTTGGACAGATAAGATTGCTCCTATTAATGTTTTCACTGGAGCCTCCTCCAGTTCTACAGTTAATAAACATGGATGGATTGCATTAGATGGGTCACAAATTGAGACTCCTACCACATTTCCCCCATACAAAGGAATTGTTTTAGGAGAAAATACCAATGCACCCAAAGCCATCCCCTTGGTTCAAAATGATGATAATGCCTTAGGAATTGATGGAAGAATCCAAAAGGCTAGTGAACAATTAAATTCAACCAATACTGCACTCAAAGGTCTGGAGATGAATGTAACAAAGGCAAATGATGTAAAGAAGCAAATAGATGTACAAATTTCATTAAATAGTGTGAATCGTTGTTTGAATAATATGCAATTTGATTCCAGTATTTCTCGTACTTATGCCAGAGAATCACTGAATAAAATAGAAGAGGTCGGAGATAAATTAGTTGGTCACATTGACACAACTAAGATTCTTGTTACTGGTCTAGCAGAAAAAATTGAAAAAGTTTAGTTGACAAAAGCAGAAAAACCATTTCCGAATTCTTTTTTGGTGAAAAGAAACATAAAGATTGAAAATTCAATCAGAAATATTCATAAGTTTCCTGCTCTATTCCCCAAAGAAACTGTTTCTTCATCAGATGTTGATAAATCAGAGCACATTAGCATTGCTTCTCTATTCCAAGAAGCAGAGGCCGAAGCAGAAGCCAAAGAAACAGAGAAGAAATCTCAAGAGACGCAAATTCTTCCTATCTATGAGCCTCTAGAACATAGATTTTCTAGATACTCTGCTCCTGACATTGAAGGAAAGGGAAAATTGCCTGAAGCCCATACCTTCTTCCCTGATTCTCATAGGGAATGGAACATAGACAACATGAGCATTGGCCAAATACGCCAAATGATTGATTTAATGTACACAGAATATAAACTCATGTGTCTTAGAGGAAAATTTGAAATAGATGCTTGTAGAACTATCATTCAATGTTTTACAGGTACTCTTCTCAGATGGTGGGAAACTGAGTCTTCTCTTAAGCTCATCGAAACAATGGAAGCATAAGTTCTCAAGGATGAGAAAGGAGACATTATCCACAATCCAGATGGCACGGTTATCAGCGATATGATCGGTGCACTTACATCAATGATTCTGGAACATTGGTGTGGAAGTGAAACGGAGATAGCCAACAAGCATGAGGTTATACTCATGAATCTCAAGTGCCATAAAATGTCGCAGTATGATGATTTTCACAGGGATTGGATGCATCCAATTTACGAGGTAAAAGACTCCAAGAATCTGTTGTGGAAACAGGTATATCTTGCTGCTTTACCTTCAAAATTTGTTGATTATATCAGAATGTAGGAAGTCTTCCAGTTGTCGTTTGAATCATACACATGGGGTGAAATATATTCTCACATCAGAAAGACACTGGTAAGTCTTTGCACAAGCTCAAAAGTAAATAAATCATGGGAAAAATTATCCAGATTGCCAGATAGAAAGTTCATCTGCCACAGCTATGGACTTACAATAGATGATCCTCTGGTCAAGAAAAGAGCCAAAAGAGAATTCAGAAAGACTTTCTACAGAAGCAAAAGAGAGTATCCAAGGGACAGAAGAAGAAAATATCTTACGAAGGATAGAAATCAGAAGTAGAAAAAGAAAGGATATTACAGGTATGTGCCAAACACCCATTATTATAATCTCGCTGACATCCATCTACATTCTGCTAAGCAAGAAAAATGGAACAAGATCACTTGTTGGTTATGTGGACAAAAGGGGCATACCGCCTCAAGATGCCCGCAAGGGGAAGAGTCAAAGCTTAACAGAGGGAAGAAGACCGCTGGCTATGCTCAAACGGCCAAACAAGTAAAAAAGAGCATAGATGCCCTATTGTTTGCCTTAGATGTAAATTTGCGACACATGTCACAGAAAGGTGTCCCAATCTCACAATCAGGGATACAGCACAACAGCACCAGCTAGAAGAAACTTCTCTTGACTCTCTTAGCTCCTCGACAGAAGATGAACTACAGGCAAATATGTGTCAATATTCAGAATCAGATTCATCATGATGCTCATGTTCAGATTCATATGCATGTGCCTATCATGCCCTGTGTGAAGATGATTCTAATTATTCCAGCAGCTCAAGTGACGAAGAAAGACCGAAGCCTCCAAAAGAAAAGGTGTTAATGGCATCTACTGATGAGGAAGCAGAATTAAAAATTCCTTCCCAGATTCGAGCTATGGAGGATGGTGACATGAAAAACCGCCTGATCGAAGCTTTCACAGACCAGTTGAAAACTAAAGCTTCTAAGGAATCAGGTAAGAAACCTTTGTTTATTGATGCATCTTATGAACGAAATACAAAATCTTTCCAAATGCATCACCAGAAACCAGGGAGAGTAAGGTTGCTTACTCTTGGAGAAGTAAGTGGTGAAATTCACCACATTAAAGCAGAAATCTCTGCAATCAAGGCTCAGATTGCAAACATACAGAAAGGAAAACAAGTTGCAGACAACCAAGAGAATGAAGAAGAAGATTCTTGGTATCCGACTGCAAAAGACCAGGAAATTCAGATCGCTGAAGGGATGCAAGATCCAAACTTTGGATTCAAAGACATGAGGTTATTTACAATAACCTATCAGCAGCATCATGTTAAGGTAAACATCTGTATCCAAGGGAAGATTTTTCAAATGATTGCATTATTAGATTCCGGAGCAGATATCAATATCCTTAATATAAAGAACATCCCATCTAGATATTGGGTTTCTGCAGAAAGAAAAGTTGTAGGTCTTGGAAATAAGAAGCTCCAGTACGAAGTTCCCAGAGCTTCATTGTGTTTTGATTCGCACTGTGTATATATGAAGTTTGCGGTAGTAGATATTCCTGTTGATTGTATTTTAGGAAATATATTTCTTGCTGCAGTTGAGCCACATGGTTCAGTCAGGTTGAAAGGAGGAAGATCTGGTTACTTTATCTCAGTCCCCACATCAAAAGGCAAAAAGAAAAAGATTGAACTTCCTTATGTCTCCAGTCCAAGGGTATCTACTATGGTGCAGGCTATGCAGAAGCTAGATAAGGTAGAATCCTTACTAACAGACCTCAAAGATCTGAAGAGTAAGCTAAGAATTGAAGAATAGTTAAAGCTGCCTCAGGTAAAAAACAGAATCCAAGATTTGAAGCAAAAGCTAGAAGAAAAGTGTTGTTCAGAAGAGCCAAATGCCTTTTGGCATCGAAAACAACATACTATCAGACTGCCATACAAAGAAGGATTTTCCAGAAAACCTTGCAAAAGCAGAGCCATACCAATGAGAAAAGAGTATAAAGATCTTTGCTAGAAAGAGATCCAACAATTGCTCGACAGGAAATTAATAAGGGAATCAGATAGCCCGTGGAATTGCTATGGGTTCTATGTCAATAAAAGAGCAGAGCAAATCAGAGGTATTCCGAGACTTGTCATCAATTATAAACCCCTGAATTCAGTTTTGGCAGATGACACCTATCCAATTCCACACAAAGGAGATTTGATCAAAAGGATTGCAGGTGCAAAAATATTCTCAAAATTCGATTTAAAGGCAAGATTTTGGTAGGTGGCCATAGAAGAATCAAACAAGTTTAAAACTGCTTTCAGCATTCCTGCAGGGCATTATGAGTGGAATGTCATGCCTTTCGGACTCAAGAATGCTCCATCAAAGTTTCAGAAGGTGATGGACGACATATTGAAGCCTTATTTTGACTGGTTGATTGTTTATATCAATGATGTTTTGATTTTTTCTAAGAATATAGATGAACACTTTAAGCATGTAAATATTTTCTTAAAGTTAGTTCAGAAGAATGGGTTAGTCCTGAGCAAGAAGAAAATAGAAGTTTTTCAAACTTCTATAAAAATTTTAGGACATACAATCTGGAATGGGTAGATTTCTCTCCAGCAGCACACTATTGATTTTGCAGACAAATTCCTAGATGAACGCAGAGATAAGACACAGTTACAAAAATTTTTGGGTTTCCTTAATTATGTGAGCAATTTTTATCAAGACTGCGCCAGTGACAAAAGAATCCTCAACAAAAGACTAGGGAAGAACCCTCCAGAGTGGTTGGACCTTCACACCAGAGCAGTCCAACAAATCAAAGCTAAGGTAAAATCTTTGCCCATTTTATATGTTGCTAACGACCAAGCCTTTAAGATTGTTGAGTCTGATGCAAGCAATGTTGGATGGGGAGGAGTTTTGAAACAAAGAATTGGTAAAGAAGAGCAGGTAGTTCAATTTGCTTCTAGAGTCTGGAACCCGGCAGAACAAAATTACTATGTCATAGAAAGAGAAGTCAAAGAAGCCTGGAACTATATAAGCAAATTTGAAGTTTATCTGATAAATAAACCTTTTTTCCTCAAAACTGATGCATCAGCCATGCAAAAGGTATTGACAAAGAATATCAAAAAGGCTAGAGAGGCGAAGTTTGCAAGGTGGCAAACCCTGTTTGTCAATTTTGATTTCTCTTTTGAACATATTAAGGGAAACGATAATAGCCTTCCTGATTTTCTGAGAAGAGAATATATTGAGAAAAAAGAGGAACAAGTGTTGATCATCGTCACTGAATGGGAAAATGACAGGAAAAGGGAAACAGTGAAAATGGTGCCACATGAACTAGAATGGGAGACATATAAAAGAAATTGGAAACCAACTTGGCAGCTCAGGAATACCAAGGATTTAGACGCCAATTTACAGCCACACATAGATCTCCCATATTATGTACCAGAAAGGAAAGTCTATCCTAAAGGCAGAGCTTGGATACATGATATGGTTACGACAAAGCTAGAAGAAATGCTGAAATAGCAGGAAAAACATTAGAGCAATACTTCCACGACATTGCTACTATCTGGTACCATGGAGGGAAGGATACAGGAATCTATGAGAGGCATGTTTGCATATATCGAACCCGTAATTTATGGAATGAACCTGGCCATATCAAGACTCATATGGCAACAAGATGGCCCAGAAATGACCCTCAGATTATGTTTCCTGACACTGATCTTGATTTTGCAGATTACAAAAAATTATGGTGGCAGTTCCTTAATATCGATGATCAAAATGAAACTCACTATACAAGGCTCAAATTCAGTACAGTGGGACATTATCAAGGATATCAACAAAATGAATGGCTCAGAGAATGGTGGAAAGATTACGGGATTAACAAAACTGCGATGGACCGAGTAGAATATGAGAAATATTGCAAGACCATGGGTAAAGCTTGTATTATGGATTGTAACACAACATGCAACGATCCAGTTTATCATACTATTAAAGAAATGGCGGACACTGAGTGGACAACTTACAAAGATGCTCCTTACAACAATTCCCTTGAAGAATATATGCGGGAGCACATGGAGTGGTTGGTCCTCACCAAAGTACAACATCAAATCGTTCTAGTAAGACCCATCATTGTCCGGCGAATCTATACCAAAGCGTGGGACATCATGCAATATAAACAAGACAGATTTCTAGGCCTCACAATTTTTAAATATGCACCAGTCACAAGCGCTGAATTGTGACCAGTCTTTCCGTGGGTTTTATTGTTTAAAAACCTCCACAGTGTAGCATAATCTTTTCTCGTGGGATTTAGTATTAAATTATCCATTGTGTTTTAGTCATATCAGAATAACTTTTAGTACAAAGGATCTACTTTACAGATAATACCTTACGCGTTACCCGAAAGCAATAATTCTAATCCATTTAATGGACCCGAATAATTGTGCGGATGTCGCTCTAATAAACGCTGAAAAGTAATGATTCCTTTAGCTTTAAGTCTTTTCTTTGTTCCGACCCAGGACAATGCTTGTCCCCCCTTCTCTCCTATATAAAGAAGGGTAAGGCTCATTCTTGGGCATCGGATGTTTGGAGAGATCAGAGTTTAGAGAGTCTAGAGTCTTGAGTGTTTGGAGTCGAGTATTTTCCTGCTCTACATCTACGGACCTGCGTGTCTGATCTGCTTGCATCACGAAATTACTCAAGTCCTTAGGTGGTTTGGAAGCCTGCACATCAGTGTGCTCGGCACTGGTGGGAACCTAAAGTGGCTGAACCATTAGAGCCTCTTTATATATATATTTTTTTCTTTGAAATTTCTGAGGTAGAGTCTGTCTATCGCCACGAAGCCTCTGGTATTACTCGATCTTTATGGTGAGTATATAGTCCAGTAAATGTGATAACAATCTATCTCTGTAAAGAGTTTCCTGAGTTTCCTCTCTCTGTAAATCATTTGATCATTTGAAATAATATGAGTACACTATACTTCCGCCATTTGAGTATCTCTGTGCTTTTATAAAGTCTGTTGTGATAGTAGTTCTGTTGAGTCTTCGTCCGAAGTTCACAGGAAGTTCGCCAAAGGATCGAAGGGACACCAAGGCCGTTGTTAGGCGTGGAAGCCGTCGTAGCATAATCTTTTCTCATGGGCTTTAGTATTAAAGTATCCACTGTGTTTTAGTCATATCAGAATAACTTTTAGTACAAAGGATCTACTTTACAGATAATATCTTATGCGTTACCCGAAAGTAATAATTCTAATCCATCTAATGGACCCGAATAATTGTGCGGATGTCGCTCTGATAAAGGCTGAAAAGTAATGATTCCTTTAGCTTTATGTCTTTTCTTTGTTCCGACCCAGTACAATGCTTGTCCCCCCTCTCTCCTATATAAAGAAGGGTAAGGCTCATTCTTGGGCATCGAATGTTTGGAGAGATCAGATTTTAGAGAGTCTAGAGTCTTCAGTGTTTGGAGTCGAGTATTTTCCTGCTCTGCATCTGCGGACCTGCGTGTTTGATCTGCTTACATCACGAAATTAGTCAAGTCCTTAGGTGGTTTGGAAGCATGCGCATCTGTGTGCTCGACACTGGTGAGAACCTAAAGTGGCTGAACCATTAGAGCCCCTTTATATATATATTTTTTTCTTTGAAATTTCTGAGGCAGAGTCTGTCTATCGCCAAGAAGCCTCTGGTATTACTCGATCTTTATGGTCAATATATAGTCCAGTAAATGCGATAACAGTCTATCTCTGTAAAGAGTTTCCTAAGTTTCTTCTCTCTGTAAATCATTTGAGCATTTGAAATAATATGAGTACACTATATTTCCGCCATTTGAGTATCTATGTGCTTTTATAAAGTTTGTTGTGATAGTAGTTTTGTTGAGTCTTCCTCCGAAGTTCGCAGGAATTTCGCCAAAGGATCAAAGGGACACCAAGGCCGTTGTTAGGCGTGGAAGCCGTTGTGGAGGCCTTAAGAGTGTGAAAGATCTGAGTAGGTTCACCACTGGTTCACCAGGAGTTGGAACAACACTAACGAAGAGGCACAACAAGTCGCAAGCTCGTGATAGGAGCCCCTGCGTAAAATTGGTATCAGAGCCAGTAACGTCTGGTTCTAAAGGTTGGTACTCTAAAATCACAAGTACTCATAATCAAAATGGACTCGTTCAGGAAATCTGTTTCTTTCCGTGAACTTGAAGAGAGAGACTCTTAGGCAGAAGAGAATCCTTTAAGAGTTATGTTTGCAAGTAATTCTAGCAGAACTTTAAATTCCGCAAAACTTACCTATGAAGAATCTCAGCCTTCTGCTCGTTGGGAATTACCTCAGTTTCCTACCCACTAGGCTGTACATAATCCCAAACCAATAGTGCCAAGAAATATTACTTCTGCAAATATCACTGAAACTTCTTCTGGTGCTATTATATCTTTTCCGCGTAGATCCACCATTGACCGACAAGGAATTGATATTGCTTGTAAATCTTCTAAATATTACAGAGTATTAATGATATTCATATTGATCATAATTAATGTTAATAATATTAATCCTAGTATATTGTATTAATATTTAATATATATTATTAATATATGTTAGTCCATTTTATTATTAATAATTTTAAGATAAGTTCCTTTTTATTTAATTAATAATTATTATAATATTAATGGTATATATAATTATTATTTAATTAATATAATAATTATAATAATAATTAGTATTAATAATATTAATATTGATCATAATTAATATTTATAATATTAATCATAGATATTGTATTAATATTTAATATTGAATACTATTAATCCTAAAACATGTATTTAATATTAATATTATATATATAATATATGTTAGTACCATTTTTTTAAATAATAATTATTAATATATTTTGATATTTTATGAAATATTATTAGTGTAAGTATTAATATTAAAATTAATTAAAATGTATTATAATAAATAATTATATTATATTTAAATGATATTTAATATTAAGAATTAATATAAGAATAGATAATAAGTTAATAAGTAATAAAAAATTAGCGTTAATGATTGCATAAATATCAAGACTAATAATTAGTAATAATTAAAATAGTAAAATTTCAATTTTATAAATTAGTTTTTAAAAAGTTAACTAATTAATGATAATGTCATTAATCATAATTAATATTTGTAAGTTTAATTATTATTATTATTATTATCCATACTTAAATTATTAGAGTGAGGTTACTAACTAGCTAAGATTAAAAAAAAGGGGGGGAGGAAATTCTACCATGGAATGCTAAACCTGAAAAGTATTGGTGACCTTAATTTCTCTGATTAGGGGAAGCCAGCTTGCACTAATCTCCATACCCTTGTCTCTGTTGACATTATGCGCGTGTTTGATAATTTCAAGAGCTTCTCTGATCTTTCGCCTATGGTGTTGTTCTTCCCTAGCGATAATTGAGGCGCTTTCCAAGCAGACATGGTGCTTAGTTTTTGAGGAGTGTTATGCCAGGGCGGAAGTACGAGACCTTTCATTCTTAATATCAGCTACATGTTCCTTGAGTCTGGTCTACACGGAGCGACCTGTTTCACCAATGTAGCTTTTTCCACATGAGCAATCAATTTTATAGACTCCTTTAAGTTGATGTTTATCAATACTATCCTTAACAGATCTCATACCTTGCCTAATAGTTCCAGGTGCTGAGAATTGTGTGCTTATGTTTTTCTTCCTTAGGATTTTTGCAATTTTATTTGTAACTCCATGAATATAAGGAAGAAAAACCCTACCACACTCAGGTTGATCTCGGGCCTTAGGTTCATGAGATAACATCCTTTTCTCGGCTTTCTGTATTGCTCTTTTAATCTCATTTTCTTTGTAGCCTATACTCTTAAAGGTTGAGACTAAAAGCTTCTTTTCTTCATTTAAATGTTCAGCGTCAGAAATTCGAAGGGCCCTGATAGCCAGAGTGTTTAGAACACCAAATTTCTGGGCTGGGTGATGGTGGGAATCAGTGTGGAGGTAGTTTTCTGTATGGGTTGACTTCCTGAAAACCTTATGCCCTAGGGAGCCATCCTCTTTTCTGATGATGAGAATGTCTAAAAATGGGATGCTCATGTTTTCTTTAAGCTCCATAGTGAATTTTATTTCCGAAGAGATGGAATTTAGGTGAATAAAAAACTTGTCAAGCTCTGTTTTACCATGTGTCCATTTTATATTGTATCATCGACGAATCGCTTCCACCATGCTGGCTTCAAAGGGTAAGATTCCAGGGCCTTCTTTTCAAAGTATTCCATGTATAAGTTGGCCACGATTGGCGAAAGGGGGAATCCCATTGCCACTCCAGATGTCTGCTCATAATATGTTCCTTGGAAGGTGAAAACCGTTGATCGCAAGCAGATTTCAACCAATCTTGCAGTCCCTGGATCAGTAACATCTTTTATAACCTGAATGGCTTCTTTAAGAGGAATCTTGGTGAATAAGGACACTACATCAAAGCTAAAAAGGATGTCATCACATTCTATCTTGTCATTCTTAATGAGATTCACAAAGTCACGAGAGTCTTTGATGAAAGAATCAGTGTTTCCGACAAGGGGCTTGAGGATTTTTGCAACATACTTAGCGAGCTCATAGGTTGGGGATCCAATGGTATTGACTATTGGTCTAAGAGGAACTCCTTCTTTATGGATCTTGGGTAACCCATAAATCCTTGGGATGGATTCACAAGAGGGAATTAATTTCTTTTTTAATTTATCATCAAGGTTGGACTCCTCTATAAACCAGGTTGAAGACTCTCTGGTTAAACAGTTCAGGAATGAAGCAAGGCAAAAGAAAATTCTGAAATCAGAGGAGTTCGTAGAAAGAAAATTAGAAGGAAACCGTGTGGTTATCCCTCCTCCCCTACAATCTCCAGCTTTCTCTCCTAAAATACATAATATGTTATCCAAGCCATATCTTCCGAAGTCTTTGATAGCAGTCATAATAAAAGGAGAAAAATTGGTCAAAGATGTATGCTTACAGTTTAATGTAAATATGATTAGGACCAACAGTCCTAGTAAGCATAAATGGGAACTCTTAGATGGTTCGGTGCTTGAGACAGAGACAGAGTTTCCCCCATGGAAAAACTTTGTAATAAGACAAAAGGATGGAAAATTATACAAATTACTTCCTTCCCATCTGGATGATTCGTCTTTGTCTGCTAATCAATAGCAACCACAAACTGGACAAACCTAGCATTTTCTAGTTTAGAAAAATTTCTCAGAAAAGAATTTGCTTCAATAGAAACTGTGTGCTCAGAAATGAAAACAATGCTTAGCAGGATTTCTTCAAAAGCAAGATTACAACACTGTTTGTTTAAATGAAAGTATCAAGACTCTGACCAAAAATAATCAAACAATTGCACAAAGTCTTGATAAGCTCTCCTTGCAAACGGATAAAAAATTCATGAAGCAGTTGTTGCTCATGGGAAAGAAATTGTTAAGGTTAACAATAGCCTTGATATCATCAAGAAACAAGTCTGGGTTGTTTCTTTAAGAGTGGATTCTTTAAAAAAGAAGCCTAGCACTGAGGCTTATAAATCCTCCACCCTATTTTCAGATCCAAAGACGTCAGTTCCATATTCTATTACATCATCAGTTGAAAGTTTAATCAAAGCTCCTAGTTCAATAAACTTTCCTCCAGCAAGCTCTACCTTCCAGTATTCACCTTTTGCTAATCCTAGTTTCTTTGGGAAAATTCAGAAAGAACCAGAAGAACCTACTAGGGGTAGTCTTTCAGACTTCTTATACGCTGAATCTTCAGAAGAAAAAGATGATGTTGATACTGGTATTCATAAGATAGATTATGCTCCTGAGCTCGAAGATCTTGAAGAATGTGTAAATAATTTTTCTACTCAAGATAAGGAACAATTTGGTATTGTAAATTCTAATGATTTTGATGATACTCATGTAAATTCTACCTCATCAAGATCAAGGTCACAAAGCACCTGGAATCCTGCACCTGACCGCAGAGTCTTGATGAAATCTGAATATCACAAAGATTGGTCAGCCAATTCTACATATTCTTGGAACATAGACAATTGTACAGAAGTTGAGGTAATGTCTGTGTTACATTCAATGTTAGTCTGTTATAGGACATATCTAGCTGATGACATAGGTCCTGTCAATGCTACCAGGGGAATCATTGGTGAGTTTGAAGGTACTCTTGATTCTTGGTTAAAAGAAGAAACTTTGAAAGAACCAAATTTACTTCCATCATGGGAATAGTCAGTTGTCCAGAATCCAGATGGTAGCACATACATGGATCCAGTCACATATCTTCCTGTTAATAACATGATAGGAAGACTTCTTTATGGAATCGCAATTAATTTTATTGGTTTCCCACAAATCACCAATGAGATTACCACTATTACTCTGTTGGCCATGAAATTGCATAGCATGCAACATTTTGATGAGTATTTCAATGAATTTCTTCACCGTCTTCACACTCTGTCCACAGATCTCATTTTGGAACCAAAGTGGAAGGAAATCTTTGTTTCCTCTCTTCCACATTGGGTTTCCTTTGCAATTGTCAATAAACTCCCTGGAAAGATTGGGGATTATAAGTTTGGGGTCATTCGACAAGCTGTAAAAGCTGTCATTGTGGAGCTCTGTTCCTAAATGAAAATTGCCCGTGCTGCTACCAATCCTAAAACACCACATGGCTATCAGCAGCTTTGTAAGCAATGGCACCTCGGTAAACCTGGCAATTCTGAGGGGCAAAGGCAAAAGCATATGCATTCAAAGAAGAATTCCCGGTCATCCCGAGTTCCACAGAAAAACACTTCAAGAAAAAACCATATAAACATACTGAAGTGTTTTCCAAAGAAAAGGAGATCACCTGTTACAACTGTAATGAAAAAGGACATACTGCAAATCATTGTCCTAAGAAGAAGAAAGAAACTTCAAAAAAGAAGATGCCTTACAGGAATAAAATAGGAAAAATCAATTTCTTTGATCTACCTAGCAGTTGCGATGAATTACTAACTTCTTATTTTGAATCAGAAAATGATTTGAATTTCGTGCATTCTGATTATTCTTCGTCCTCTGAAGAAGAATTTTGCAGAGATCCACATTGCCCAGAATGCAAGGATTGTGAGTGCAGTGATCATGATGTCTGCTAGTGCAATGCAGTCAGGATGATGAAGGAAGATTATGAAGAAACAAGCAGGAATTATTTCACACAAATGATGGCAGCAGCAGACCCGCAGATCAAAGAAATATACAAATCTTTACTGATGAATCATCTGAAGCAAATAGCCTCCAATCCAAAGAACCTTCCAAATAAAGGGTATGTCGCTCCTGCTTCTCTATTTTCAGTTGAAGCTCTAACTAGGCAATTTAAGAATGAAGATTTTGGTGAAGATTTGCCTCAGACCTTGCCTAATATACACCAAGCTATCAAAGAGCTTAGAAAGACAGTAAAAGAAAATAAGAAGCTATGCATAGAAAATCATAGGGATTTAAGCGTCAAATTAATGAATGCACAAGAAGCTTCTACCTCTCAGAATCTTCCTATGTCAGGAAGAACAGAAAATTGGACATTTCATACTAATCCAATTACTGAGCAGATAAATCCGACAGAAGATGATGAAACGGAAAGAATGGCTTAGTTTGCAATATACTTAACAAAGATGTTATGTATTGTGTTAAGATGAAAGTCAGAATTGGAACGCAGTATGAATATTGGAAAGTATTAATGGATACTGGATCCAGATTGAATATTGTGAACAATACAGTTGTCAATACTCATCTCAGAAGGTTGACTGCTTGCCCAAGGGTAACAACCATCAGCGGTGACATTACAATTGTGTCAGATTGGAAGTAGATGTATTCTTGACTGAAGAAATTGGTGTTCATCTTGTTTGTCCAATAGTTCCAGGTATGGATTGCGCTATGTACCTAGGAACACCATTTTTCCAAATTTTTGAAAAACATGGAGCTAAGCTAGACAAGGCCAGTTAAAGGTATGGATATTTTGTCAGCTTAGATAATAAAGAAATCTTTTTTCCATTCATTAATGCTAATTCTCCAAACAGACTAAAAAGAATAGAAAGAATGGAGAACCTATTGGCAAAAATGGAAATAAAGAAAGAAATAATGAAGACTAAAGAACATCTTGACAATGGGAAGTACGCCAGAGAAATAGCAGACATAACTGCTAAATTCAAAGAATGTTGTTCTGATGATCCTAATGCATTCTGGCATGTCAATAAGCAGGAAGTCGAACTTCCTCTAAAATATGGTTTTAATGGTAAGTTAAGAAGATCAAAAGCAATTGCCATGAACTCAGAACAGATGAAACTATGCAAAGAAGAAATTAAAGATCTTCTTAAGAAAGGATTGATAAAGAAAAGCAAAAGTCCCATTATCTACTTTTCCTTTTATGTAAATAAGCATTCAGAGTGATAAGCCCCAAAATTGGTAACAATTTGGGCTCATTTGGGCTCATTTTCATTGTTCAGCCCTTGTTCATATCCGTCATTTTCTATAGTTTATGCACTATTTTTAGTATGTTTGTGTCTTTGGTACGAATAAGGGAAGTTACTTTTCCTAGGTGGTTAACATGTGTCTATTTCAGGTTTTTGACGTATATTGGAGCAAAGTCAAAGCAATCATGAGCTATAAGGCAGCCAAGCCTGAAGTTAGGACTTAAAGGAGGGATGTCTACGATATTCAATGACCCTTCCTCGGGATTCTCACCTTCAGCTCCGAGCTCCAAAGACCACCAAGCTGAATCTAGAAGGCAACCAATCAGCATTTAGAAAGGGATTGTTTGACTCACAGTTTGACAGCCGAGTTCCACAGATTGAGGAGGCCAGCTAGGTCCCTCGTTATCTATAAATGTTGAGGCCTCAGCCTTCGTAAGAAGACTTTTGAACCTATTGTGTACTTTGTACTTCAGTGCTGCAGCACCTCTATTTTATTCCTTTGTAGCCATTTTTGGCATAACTGTTATGAATCTTTTTGAATAATGAGAAGCAGTTTGGTTTCCTAGCAAGTCTGAGTTTTTCATAGGAGCCAAAGCTCTCAGGGTTGGGCCCAACCTGAGAGCCTAGGACCTCCTTTCTGTATCATTGCTTTTTACGTATCACTGTTTTTCTCTTTTATGCATTTGAATACCTTGCTGTTAAGTAGATTTTGTTATGATGCTGGGATAGATCACTGTTTATGAATGACTTTGGTTTAGATGTTTTGGTAGAATAATAACAACAAGATCTCCAAGAAAAAGAGACAACTATTCTCCTGGTTTCACCTCGGCATTATTGGATTTGGGGCTAAAATTGAGGAAACGGTGCTGCCTCACAAAAACACTAGTTTGCTGCTTATGCAATCTTTTAGTGTGCTTGTTTTAGTTGCAGAGATTAGTCATGGGTTTGGACATATGAAATGTTTCCTTACATAGATGGTGTACAAGGTTTTCTTCCCAAATAAAGTTGTTGCTCATTTATGTTGATTGATGGATAGAATAGATTAGTTTAGGATTTGATCATTTGCAGGTTTTTGTAGAATTGATCAAGGCCCACCGTGCAGGGTATCATCCTCCTTCATCCATCCTCCCAAAGCATCATCTAAGCCTCCTTTTCTGTCTCATAGCTAAGCTGCCATTTTTCCCATCTATCCTTTGTGTCTACGAAACCTTACCTTCTTGCTCATCATTGCCTTAGTCATCTTCGAGCCAAGTCAACCTTCCACCGAACCTCCCACCAGTCCCTAGGCCATGTTTGGACCCCTATCCTTCCTCTAGATCCATCCATGCACTTTCCCTCACTCATCCACCTCCTAAAAACCAACTTCCAAGTTTCTTGTAGAAGTTCTGAAGTTTCCTGTAGAACCCTTGCAGACTTCCTGTGGAAGCTCACAAGTGAGGTTTTCTGATAGCCAAACTTTGTGAGACTCCGGGGAAGAGTGTTAGGGACTCCTTAGACCCTCTCTGATCCTTTCCAACTATTTCCAAGCATTCCTCTTCTTTGATCCACTCCTGCACAGTGAAGCACAGTTCAAGCATATGCATGTGAAAATCAACACTTAATCAAGAAAATACAAAAAGATACTTTCTAGAACAAAACTAGACTAAGACATGTGCATTTCCCTTTTTGAAGTCAATGGCATCTCATTCAGCAGTTTGTATTCTCATTGTTGCATCAATAGAACTAGCTAGTAGAATTAGGGTTTGCTAGGGTTTGCATTCCTCTTTGGCTTTCAGTTTCTTTCCGCAAGTAGATTAGCTCCCCTTTGAGTTAGCTTTCATCCATAATTTACAAGCTTCTTCTAAGAGCTTATAGAAGTTGGCTAAAGCCCTAGCGGACTTGTGCTAGCTGACCAAGTGACATCTGCGACAAGAGCTACTACTTGTACATACAACACCGTCAATTCCAAGTTTGTTACGAACAACCGGGTTGATAAAAGTAAAGAAGGGAGTCCCAGGAGTTGCAGCATTATCACTGCAATACTGGAGCCCACCACAGAGATAGCCAGAGGAAAGCCCAAGTTGGTTGTGAATTACAAGCCTTTGAATAGTATCCTTGATTATGATGTTTATCCTCTTCCAAAGCCTTCCACTATACTTGCCCAGATCTCCAAATCCAAATTATTTTCAAAGTTTGATCTTAAATCTGGATTTGGCAAGTAGGAATAAAAGGATCAGATAAATGGACCCCTGCCTTCTCTGTGCCAGAAGGACACTACGAATGGAATATCATGCAGTTTGGCTTGATAAATGCACCTTCTGCATTTCAAAGAATCATGGACGAAACTTTTGAAGGTATGGACAATTTCCTCAAAAATATATATTGATGATTTGTTGATCCATTCAGATAATATTCCTGAGCATATTAGGCATTTGAAGATCTTTCTATAGAGAGTTAAAGAAAAAGGAATAGTTTTATCTGAATCAAAAATGAAGTTGTTCATAACCATGGTAGATTTTTTGGGTTATAATATTCAGTATGGTTCTTACAATGTAATTCAGAGAAGCCTCAATTTTGTGGATCATTTTCCTTATAAGATTCTTGACAAGGCTCAGCTCCAACGATTTCTTGGGAGTTTGAACTACATCTCAAAATTTCTGAAACATTGTGCCCAAGAAAGAAAGCTTTTGAACCAGAGGCTTCAGAAAAATCCAATCCCATGGAATGATGATTGCAGTTAGGCAGTAACAAGAATAAAATATAGAGTGAGAAAAATCCAGCCTCTATCTCCCATACAAGAAGCATGGGATAAGGTTATCATGACAGATGCTAGCCAAATTGGTTGGGGCGCGGTTTTGTGTCAGAAAAACCCCAGCAACAAAAAAGAGATTGAAGTTTATCAATATGCTTCAGGATTGTGGGCCAAGGACCAACTGAATTGGGCTAGTCTGAAGAAAGAACTTAGAGCAGTATGCCTTGGTATTGCTAAGTTCAAAGATTTTGTTATTTACACCAAATTCACTGTAAAAACTGATTGTCAAGCTTTAAAATATGCAATCAAAAAATGTGAATTTGAAGACACTGCCATGGTCAGGTGGGTGATGCAGCTAAGCCAGTATAATTTCAACATCAAATTTATACAGGGAGACAAGAACAATTTTGCAGACATGCTGAGTTCTGATT
>APFE030159042.1:0-27105 GCA_000404065.3 Pinus taeda
AATACTATGCTTTGGATTATATCATAACAGCTTGACACAATCCATACAATATAAGACTCGACCTAGATTATGGCCATGCAAGGATGTGATTTAGAACACTGTAAACTAAAATTGTAAAAACAATTGAAAAAATGTGTAAATCAGTGTTATAGCACAGCTCTGATACATACCATGCACTGAAATTTCACAAAAAACACTTAAAGGAAAACCAATGCTCAACACTTTTCAACCAAACTATACATCTAATATGGCCTTTATAAGTCTAAACTGAACATAATGCACACTTAAACTATGAATATAGATAATAGTATGAAGTTTTCAAAAAAACTCACAGAAGAAGTAAGGTCGTCCTCATTCAGCCTCTTCGCTAATCCAAAGTCTCCTGCAGATTCCTTATACTAACTTAAACTGCTGATATTCTTCTTTCACAGAATAAAATTCACAGCTTTATTTCCAGTGTGGGTATTTATTAAAAAAATAGAAATTTGTGACAAGAGCAAAATGTTCAACACTTACCAAGACGGATATCCTGTTCCCTTGTCAAGAAAATATTTGAGCACTGAAAATAGCATCATATTTGATTCATGTTAATAGTTCTCAAGCTACATGATTAAACTAGTACTGTCCTTTATAGGAAACAGTGGCAAATACTGATGAAAATCTGTGCAAAAAATTAACCTTCAGATCTCGATGAAGGATATGGTTCGAATGCAAGTAGTCCACGGCCATCAAAAGTTGAACAAACCATTTGCAAAGTTTCTGAAAAATGTATCCAGTAAACTTTTAAATGATCACAGACATTAGAAATATAAATTGCAAGCATTTTGAGTAGAATATTTCAAAACAAGTTAAATAACCTAAGCATTTGCAAAGCTGCTCTAACAAGTTAGGAAAAAAACATCCAATGATCCAACACTGACATCTTCCGGAAAGTACACTCCATTAGCCCTTTTTATTGCTTCGGCCCTGCATTAATCATAGCAATTTAGTAAGGCATTTAAAAAAAAAGATAATGTAATATGTATAAGAGGCAACCTCATTTTCCTGGCAAGAGAAACTTACATGTCCCCTCCTTCACAGTAACCTAAAACAATGCACACATAGCATCCCTGCCAAGAGAAAATTCAAGACACCTAATAAACTTCACATTACAGTCGAAAAATGTGCTAGATTTCCATACAATGATACAAATAAAAATAAGGCACACGGTTCTGCAATAAATAAAAAATTCAGGAGGATTGTGCCAAAGGATATGCTCATTTGGAAGTCACAACATAGAGATGTTTAGCCATACAGATAATTGAGCTTGCACAATTAAGGAATCAGTTATTACTAAATGAGAGGGCATATCTCTCAATTCAAAGACACCATATTTTTTCGAAAGATACTACTTTTTTCTGGCATATAGTTTATGGTATTAAAACAGTAAAAAGAAAAAAGCATGCATGTTCAACAGGATGAATTCTTTCAAAATACCATTTAATTCTTGTTAAAGGTAGACCAGCCCTGTAGCATCAAACCTGGACTAAACTACATCAATTGAAATCCACTTCCAATTAAGAAGCACCAATTATATCTTCAGGAAAGCACAATGGAATCAGATGGAAAATGATATTAAGATATATTATGGTAGCTTCAAATATCTTTTATTGCAAAAGGAGAACAATAACAGACCTTCTCTACCCATGACTCCTTATATTCCACAATGTAGGGATGATGTACTTTCGAGATAAGGGCCATCTGGAAAACCAGCCATGCAGAACACAAATCAGAATAGCAAAGAAACCGAATGTAAATGAAAACAAATATGAATTAACAACTGCATAGTGTTACGAGAAAACGCAGAAGAATCAGAGATGCACAACAGGGTTTCATAATTCAACATTATTCAAGCCATATATCCCACTGTCTTCACACCAACAGTGATTTAATATGAAATATCAACATTTTTAGGTACCCTATAATTTGCAAAATTATGCCCTACAAATTAAATGAGTGGGCTATCGAACAGAAGGCAAGGGCAAAAATACATGACGACATGAGCAGACAATTGGAGTAGCACTGGTTTGAGAAACAAATTCGACGAAAAAAATCGTAATCAAGACGAGGTATATACAAACAAAGGGAGACAAATGTATACCTCTTGGTGGGCAGATCGTCGACATCTATCTGTTTGACGGGCAAGACGAATCTTCTTCAAGACATATCTGCAGAATTTTGACAACCATTTAAAATCTGTACATGCCCATGCTGTTGCCAATGTAAAATCCTGAACGAAAAGTACTTAAAAAAACATTATTGGTAAACCATATATTATTAAACTTAAATCGCGCAGAACCATATGTAACTGTGCTTCTACTGACTTTTTCTTTTCAAGCTTATGATGTACAAGAATCGCAGTCCCAAAGGCCCCTTTGCCAATCTGCTCCATCGCCTCATAGTGATCCATTTTGGACTCCACAACCAGTCAATTCCAGAGTCAGTCGAATGATATTCCAGATAGGTATTTCCTTTCAAATCTTCATGATGCAGTGATATTTTTTCAATTTCGGACAGATTTCGTATTTGGGGATTCAATAGCACAGCTATTACAGAAAAAACGCCTGATGTGAGTCTTCATTAACGAGACAATGCAACGCCCGCTCTACTTCGCCGGAAGGAACCCAAAACAGTTACTAGCCTGTAACGACAAACAGATAATATTGCCGGGTCATACACATGGCTCAGAAATTAGCTAGAGTCCTGTCAAAAGAAGTCAAAACGCAATCCCCTGAAATTTGTATTTAAACCCAGAAGAATGTCAAAGTCCTTTAAAACACACACAATTAAGTCTGGACGGAAAACTATGGTTTTGATACATAACCAGATTGCATATTCGAAACGACAAGCACAAATAAATGGTGGGCATGGCAAGGTAACAAGGGAGCCAAATCTGACTTTACGAAGAAGAATCTTGCTAAAGACTTGGCCGAAACTGAGTTCCGTCAAATTAATCAGGCTAAGTCAGTCCATTGCTGAAAAGGAAAAACGTAAATTTACAAGTAGGACGAAATGCGAAAAAACCGAAGGTTGAGGGATTCAAGCAGGTCTCCGCTAGCGAAAATAGAAAATACGCCCCTTCAAAAAGAATACGATTTCCTTTCACTGTTTGCAGACAATGGAAAGCTTCTCGTAATGATTTTACATTAGCAAAACTGCAATCTGAAGGTTGAAAAATCCTAAAAGAAAGGGTACTCTTGAAAAAGAAAAATGCAAAACCAAAGATCCTTGGTAAGGAATTTGTTTTGAGCGACCTCGTACCGTGTAACTTCATTCAGCGACCTCCCAACACCGCCATCGACTTTCAAAATAGGATGCCAGAGGGCTATTCAGAGTATTTCATCACTGAAGAAATTTGAGCAGAATAGTTTTCTTTGGAAGAAACACTTAGAACTAACTAAATACCACAGATATTGAGAAATAGGACTACTCTGGAAGAAGATTTGAAGCAAAGAGCTTTCATTTTCAAAAGCCGAAATGCTTCAAAGACGGGACCATGACAAGTAACGCTTTAAAGTATTTCGACCAACCAGCAGAATAAATGCTTAAGACTATTGCGTCTTTGCGAAGCAAATTTTCTTTTTTCATAATTTCAATCAAGAAATCTTTGTTCCTTGGGGAATGCAGCTTTATTTTTGAAAGTTCGAAAAAATAATTTCCATTCTGAAGACTCCGGATACCATATTGAGGCCAAGCCGAACACTCCAGTCCCCTTAGACTAGATTAAGGCCATTCGTGCGACTCCCAATACTACATTGAGGAAATTTGTGTTTAGGTATTTACCTAGATGCACTCATTTTCTAAACATTTTAGCAAATAAATCTCCGCTCCAAAACATCAGATGCTTCATCCATAATTCTCTGCAGAAAATCTGCCTTCGTTTTCAGAATTACGACATAAGCATTCTACGACAGAACAGTAATATTTCACTTTCGCGTTTGCGACTTCAAAACCTTAGTTTGAAAGATTCCAACCGCAAGAGCTCCATGATTTCAAACGGGAAAGAACTCAATAGTAAGGTTTCAAACAAAGCTTCCGAATTCCAATGCTGCATTTACGAAATTCTAAAAGTAGACGGTATCATCATCTGGTCTTGCGTGAAAAAAACCACCGTTTCCGGCCACAAATGCAATATCAGGATGTTCAAATGATCCATCAAACTTTACCTCTATTTCATAGTCTTAAGCCAAAAATCACAATCCAAACTTCAATGAGAAGCTGGAAACTCACCGCTACATTCATTAAAGAAGACATTCCTTTCTCGTGTTGCGTTCAATTTCCACCTCAAAAATACAATATCCGTTAAATTTTGCACAGGTTGTAGCGCCCAGCCAATGCACCTTGAAATCACATCTTGCGACGGGAAAGCCTTTATTCCGCTCCTGCTGCCGCCGCCATGCTCAGCGACTGTTGGAGAACAAACCTTTATTATCCTCTGGAAGGAGCACAGCATTCAAAGGTAGGTCCGGTCACGGTGAAATAAAATAATCTAAACCGTGAGGTCTTCTGTGTACAGAAGAAAATTCAAAAGCCAGAGAAAAAAAAAAATTAGGGGAAAAGATTGAACAGTGGTTGCGCGCCTGTAAAAGAAAAACATATTGCAAAGAAAAGAAATGATTTAATATCTTAATAATTGATAATTTAGCCTGATTCAAAACACGCCCACCGTACTTTGACTCTCGAAATTTGGGACCCGGGGTTGTCATGATCGCCGAGTTTCTTCCGCTGCCGGGCACTGGGCAACCACCATTGTTTTTAACATTACCGTACTGAGAAAGGTTAAAACAATTCAAAAAGGCCATTCAAAAACGGGAAAACCCTCTTTTTTTTGGGGTTTTCACACGAGTAAAAACCTTGATTTCTTGGCATCGATGCATTGTTTTTTACTTCCAATATTTAAACATCACCTTGGTATATGTTAAACCTGTTGTTGTAGCGTCAAATCGAACAACGAATGAGGTAACATGGTTGCACACCAGTCGGGAAATAAGTGGGTCACTACGGTTGGGTTTCAGACGTCGCATGTTTCTTTTCATAATGTTTCTGCAAAAGTTTATAATTCCACTCAATTCGATCGTGTTGCCATGTTAACGAGATATATTCAAATTTTGAATTTAATAAAATCCATGTAACGTTGACCTAATCAACTTTTAAGTAACATAATAAAATGTGATTATTCAAATTTCTATGAAAAAATGAAAGTGATATATACACATTTTAATGAATAAATAATTTTAGATTGAATTTAATATATTACATTAAAAATAAAATATTATAAGGGATGAACTGAAATTTTGTTTCACTAAAATTTAGAATTATTTTAATAGGTTAAGAATTCTTTATATTATTTTTCAGGTATAGAAATTGGTTAATGGGCTAATTTTCCAAATTCAAAAGTATATGGCTTAAATGAAAATCTATTATTAATAGATTATTTTATTTATTTCAGCGTAAATCACATTAGGTAAGACATAGGTAAGATATATCCAACTAACCAGTGTGCTCTCTCGAACAATTTTATTAATGATTAATTTTGTATGTGATCTCATTTTTATAGTGTTAAATTTTGCTCAATAAAATAAATATATGGTTTAAATGAAAATTCTATTATTAATAGTATTATGTTTATTTATTTCAGCGTAAATCAACATTAGGTAAGACATAGGTTAAGATA
This sequence comes from Pinus taeda, assembly GCA_000404065.3. NCBI lineage: Eukaryota > Viridiplantae > Streptophyta > Pinopsida > Pinales > Pinaceae > Pinus > Pinus taeda. Next base: position 5,714 of record APFE030159042.1, read on the forward strand.
TACCAACTAAACCAGTTGTCTATGGTTCAGAACAAGTTTTATAATAGTATTATTTATGATCTATTTTATGTGGTAAATTTTGCTCAATTAAAAAATTATAATGTTTAATAATTTGATTTATGTTCAAATATAATTTATAAAATGTGAAATTGTGATAAGTCAATTCTTATTTGTAAATTTTCCAAAAAAATAAATATGATATGAGGATTGAATTTCTTAATAAATATTCACATTTCAAATATAATTTATAAAATGCAATTAAAATTATTAAAATATAAATAAATACATGTTAATAGATTATATTTAAATTTATTAATAATGTCTAAATAATCTAAATTTATTTATTATTATGATTAAATAATTAATACTAATAAAATAATATTCATATTTACTAATCACTTAATTAATGTTAAAATTATAATTCAGTTGTATTGTTTATTATAGAAACAATCTTATTATACCTTATTCTCTTTTGGAAATTTCAAGCTCAATAAATATACTATAATCATTAAATTTATTTATTATAATATTTTTAATTTAATATTAGATTTTATTAAAAAAAATTATAATTAATTCTATTAATCATTTAAAATTAAAACATTATTTAATCAACAAAATTATAATTCATTAATAGTTCATATTAAAACATTATAAAAACCTTTAAAAAAAATACTCAATCCGATTGAAATCATATGTATGGGAGATAAGATGTGACCTTTTTAATGATCAAACTTTAGAAATTTTTTAGTTTAAAAAACTATCAGCATCAGAAATTGCAACGTTGATCGACCTAATTTATGGTCAACAAAGCCCTCCAAGAATTTATAATTTGCAGAAGAGTACGTGAACATAAAGATTATGGTGGTTTTAGAAAAGATAGAGGATAAACTAGGTAATTGGGTCTTTTTAAATTAAATATTTTATTAATAAAGAAAAATTAAAGCATTATTGAATAAAAATGATTAGAACAATTAAATATGGCAATAAAAGACAAGGTTCTAAATGATTTAGATCCCAACTCATTTGTGAATATTATGTAGGTTATTAATTATTGTTATGATACACACAAAAGAGGTGAGAAATATTATATATATAATTTGGTTATATATCAGTATTAAAAATGTTAAATAGAATATATAGATATAACGAATTTATAAAGATTATTGTGTTCATTTATGATTAATTAAGATAATAAATTTATATTTTTTTTGTATTGAGAAAGTATAGATAAACAAAAGACAAAACATCACCAAGACATGGTTAGAAGGAAACCAAGTTATTCTAATTTTTTAAGAGAATTAATATCCAAAAACAATATTGATAGATCCCACCAATAAGAAAACTAGACGTGCCATAACTAAGGAGTCTAAGATTAAGTCTAAATAGGAATGATAACTAAAACAAGTATTAAAATAGAAAACCATAGCAAGAAAACTTGTGGTTACTTGTGACTGCGCTCATTAAGAACATTAGAGGTAAAATGGACATAACCAATAAGGAAACTAGGCATGCCATAACTAAGGAGTCTAAAATTAAAAATAAAAATTCTTGAAATATAATGTTAATAATTTTTTAATCCACAATCTAAAAAAACTTTAAATTTATATTTTTATTAATTTTAATAAAAAGCCACCACACTTTGAAATAAAATATTACAAAATAAAAATAAAAATAGATATTTTTAACTTTTAATTAATTATAATTTTAAATAAAACTAACAATCGGTAACCATAAAATGTTAATAAATTTAAACTAAAAATGGTAAAAAAAAAATATTAACCATTTTCTCATTATATAATTAATAATTTAATTAAAAAACCTATTCTAAACACCAAAAAAATATTATTTTTTCAAATAATTATTAATATAATTTAAAAATAAAAATTCAAAACTTTAAAATAACTGAAATAAACTTCAGAGTGCACCTTCTACCAAGAGGAAGATGACAAGGATATATGATCATGTGGTACTATCTAACTATCATCCCCATGTGGTAGAAGATTTTCATGCTGAATATCATGATGAATCAACTCTATTGTTAAGTTCTGTATATTCTGTAAATTTGTCTTTTGGGAACTTTTCGTACAGATCTATCTGCTGTCTATTTCTCAAATTAGTCATGACCATTTCATAAATAAAATGTAATTTTGGCAATTATATAACTTATATAATACTATTATGCTTTTTCTTCTGAAAAAAGATATTGGACATTCTACTTAAATATTCAACATTGAATATTGAAGGTTACTTCGGACACGAGATTCACACTAAACTCAACCTAAATAACAGCATAATTGAAGTACTCCCCTCAAAGACCGTGTCGTTCAAAAGATTTAATAAATTTTTTTAACTAAATCAATGTGACTGTAATCGTATTAAAAAATATGGTATGTAAAAATATTGGTCGATAAAAATGTAAAATATTTAAATTTTAGATATGTGTTTATAATAGGAATCTGAACTATTTTTTAGAAGAAAAAAAAGCTGGCCTTTTTTCTTTGATATAAAGACCCGTATATGTATCAGAAAAAGAATACAATGTAGCATGAAAAAATGCAAATAAGCAAAAATTCGCATTGGTATAGTATGTAAGGATTAAGAAGTAGCTTATAGATAATCAGTATTAACAAGTAGTTTATAAATAATCTCTAAATATTATTATATTAAAAAAAAAATGATCACTCTCGCACTATATATTTCTGAGAATATCATCGATTATTTATTTTAGGATTTTTGTAATTAATATTATTTTTAAAGTATTAAAATAAGATAGAAAATGTTTAGTATGTCAAGTCAAATTTTGTTTGATTGATAGGTATGAGTTTGACAACCAATGGCACTAACATCAAGGTATATAGAAAGCTTGATACTCTCAATTAAATACGAGTTCCATATTGTCATACATGCCAAAATCTAATGGAAAAATTGCAATTCCCCCAATTCTGAAATCGTAAAAAATTGTTATATCTACAGAATTTTATATGAGATCTAAAATTCAATTTTCTCCATATAAAATCTAATGAAATGGATTTTAAGTGAGATCTAAAATTCTACTTTTTCAAATGAAATCCAATAATGTCAAAACCACTCTCAAACATCTCTAATCATTTCATAGTAATGTTAAAAATTTAAGTAAAAAAATGTTATCTTTCCTTTCATTATTTTACTTTAAAATTTTAAATTCATCATAAATTATGAAGCAATACTACGGTCATCAGCTTAAATATTAAGTTATTTCGCTCAATTTTTTTTAATGTATTTGCCATACCTTTGGTTAAATTATACGAAATCTACGAGTTCAATACAAAATAAAAAATCAACGGGTTCAATGAAAAAAAAGCCATTTCAATATCGAACCAACCATTTTCAATTCTAGACCTCAAATCAAACCATCTAACCTCAGCCCAAGACCAGACGACTCCACCAGTTCCAATAACATTGAATTAAACACCAATGCCTTCATCTCTAATATGAACGATTATCTTATAAAAATAAAATTGAAATGAAAAAGCAAAGTAGAATAATATACATTTATGAGATAGTGGTTTAGTGAAAAAAATGTTTAACAAAATAAAATAATTTACATTTATGATTGTCATTCACTTTATTAGTTAACATTTGATTTGATTTGATTTGATTTTTATTTTTTATTTTTATTTTTATTTAAATAGTGGAGAGATTTATTATAATTTTGTTATTAAGTAATAGTTAGGATAATTATTATTCATTAATGTGATTTAATTTAAAAAAATTTTATATATTATCAAAGAAGAAATGTAATTATAATGATTTATTTCATTAATAAATTTATAAGAAAGCAAGATAACATTCTACTCCCTAATGCTTGATCTTGAATATCTTTGACTAACCGACTATATTTGTTCTTTCCATCACTTGTAGATGAACCACACTAGTTGGTTTGGTATCTCTGCCTATTATTGTCTCGATTGTTACGCGAAATTCTTTCTGATACATATTAAATAATGATGGATCAGGAGAAGCATCAATATATTACAAAAGATTCTCTCATTTAAGTTAAATAAAGAAAGTAATTTTAAATTATATTTAAAATAATAAACATTCTAAAATTTAATTAATCTCTCTCTCTCTAATAAATTTTTGTAATAAAATTTGGGACATTAATCTAGTTATTATTATATATTATATTTACATGAAAATAATGCATATTTTACTTAACACAAAATCAAAATATGGGTCTAGAGTATGCCTTAAATTTTCTTCTGGTTGGCTAAGAGCTCATTTTCCTCGGACGTAAGGAAACAAGTTAATGACCCAAGACCTAGAGGCATCTGGCAAGAGCGAAAGCATGCCCCTGTAAAGAAACAGGTTAACAACCCAAGACCTAGAGGCATCTGGCAAGAGTGAAAGCTTGCCCCTGTAAAGAAACAGGTTAACGACCCAAGACCTAGAGGCATCTAGCAAGAGTGAAAGCATGCCCCTGTAAAGAAACAGGTTAACGACCCAAGACCTAGAGGCATCTAGCAAGAGTGAAAGCATGCCCCCTTACAGACCACCATTAGGTTAATCTAGGTGGTGGGTTGGTTTGTTGGTTTGACAACTGAGTTATGATAGGATTTCCCACCTAAGAAAAAAAGCACACAAAATCAAAATAAAAAAGGCAAATTTTCACAAATAAATATTATATAGAAATTAAATCGTACATCACATATGATTTTGATGTGTGGGGCCGAAATGGCCTTCTCTTAATATATTCAAGTTAGCTCAATTAAAGAATTATGTCATTAACCAAAACATACGATATTAAGTAACATAATTCAACCCTATCAAAATGATGCTAGTGTGCTCGATTGGTAACTACATATAAAACTAGCACAACCACATTAATATATGTGGTTGATAAACATTGATAGGCATATATCAACCACATTTATAGATACACATCAATACACATTAGTATTTATATACATTTATATGAACTTCCATATACAATATTGTCCATTTATATATATCAAATGTACATTATTGTGCATATTAATATGTTAATGTATTTAAATATAAATCATTATATTAATGTATTTAAATGTACATTAATGTACTTTAGTGTATAATGTACATTAGTGTAATTACTGTTATGCACACTAATGTATATTAACTAAAGTACATTGATGTATAGTAATGTATATTAACATATATTAATGCACTAGCACAACCACTTTACAATGGTTAATGTGGTTGATATAGCCAAAGGCTTCATTTGTATCTACCAATGGTAAATTTATAACAATAGAAATAAAAGGGATTAATACCAAAAACCCCGGGGTTTATAATCCCTTAGGTTTATAATATCAATCCCTTGGGTTTAATACTAAAACCATAAGGGGTTATAAACCCAATGTAATAACATTAACCCCAGGGATTAATACTAACAACCCAAGGAACTATAAACCCAAGGGAATAATATTGATACAAGGGATTAATACTAAAAACTAATCCCTTAGGTTTTCACTATTAATCCCTTGGGTTTATAATATCAATTCCTTGGGTTTAATACTAAAACTCCAATGCATTATAACCCAAGGGATAATAAACACAAGGGATTAATACTAAAAACACAATGAATTATAAACCCAAGGGATTAACCAAAGGGATATAAACCCAACAAATTAACCCAAGGTATATAAATCATAACATAAATATTAAAAACCCTAAGATAAACATGCTTGACCATGGTTGACAATGGTTGCTTTTCATTTTGAGACAATCCCATTCACAATGCGAAGTTCGACAATGTTTGAGCATGGTCAACCCTCTTTATATACCTTGGGTTTATAATATTAATTCCCTGGCTTTCATATTATTCCTTTCGATTTATAATCCACTTAGGTTTACTATTAATCCCTTGGGTTTATAATATCAATCCCTTGGGTTTAATACTAAAACCACAAGGGATTATAAACCCAAGGTAATAACATTAACCCGAGGGATTAATACTAAAACCCAAAGAATTATAAACCCAAGGGAATAATATTGACACAATGTATTAATTCCCTTGGGTTTATTAATGATCACCAGTATTGCAGCAAGGATGTTGCAACTCCTAGGGCTACCAACTTTACTTCATCAACCCAGGGTTCATACAAACTTGGAGGTGATAGTGTTGTATACACAAACAGATGTAATGGGTCCACTTTTTGTCACTACTGAGCTGGGGCGATACGCCACTAGGGTTTCTCAAACCAACCTTCTATTGATTAGAAGAAGTTTTATTACCAATTTAGAGAGGAGAATTTTACCCTAATTGAGAGAATTGAAATGTTACTTACTACAGTAATGAAAGATTGAAAGAAATGCCTACAAAACAACATAACTCATCTAGCTATTTGTTAACATACCTTGCTTGCAAAAGAACTCTAATTTAACACATGTGAGGTCTGAATTAGTTTGAGCATGAAGTCTGATCTAGACAAGCACTTAACTGATGCATGCATGAATAAATATAAAGACTTTTTCTCTTTATCTTTTTGTTTGAAAAATGTAAATGCTAATCCTTCTTGGTTGCATGGCAAGTGAGATAGGTGTGGAGGGACATGAGTGAAATGGTTTAGATGGCTTGGAAGGAAAGGAGGGGTCTACTCCTAGCTTTAGTGGTTTTTTTTTACAATTCAGGCTCAAAACATGCCACTACAGGTTTTCCTACAGGATGTCTACAAGATGTCCTAGTTCACCTACAGGATCCCCTATTTTCCTATAGGAACAGGCCGAAAACATAGGGAGTGGTTTGAAAGGTGGGATGGAGCTTGGAAAAGGTGAGTAAGGAGGGAATAAGGCAAGGGAGTGGTAGGCACTCACTTAAAACTCAAACCAAAGCTTTACGATGGTTGGATTTGCTCAATAAGCATGGCAAGTTTTCCTTGTAAAACAATAATTCGAATTGAGAACTTAGTAGCTTTGGTAATCATAGGCGAATATGGTTTGGCTGAGGCTGATGATATGATCTTCCTACAATGTAGAAACTCCTGCAACATATACATCATTGTTGGCATTTATCCATAAATTCATCTCAAAACAAGAAGGATTTACTTAAATAAAAGAAAACAAAATTTTCATCATTTCTTTGCTAAGTTCATGCATGGGAATGCTTGAAACCATTATGAAAGCAACATGAAATCAATGCAAGACCTAAGATATTAGAAATGTCAATTGCAACCTATCTTCTAAAACTGAAAGATGATGACCTAGTTAGCAGAAAAACCTTAAATTTCATAAGAAACCAAAATTTTGTCCTTTTTGGGCTGAATGGGAAATGTTCCTCAAGCCATGATCTCTGGAAGGGAGAAATGAGGTAAGATCCACTTATTGTCAGCCTTTTTCGAATATTTTCTTATCTCTATAATGCTATTGTTAGAACTATCCACAAATGGAAGCAAACTGATAAAACATATTAGTACTTGCAAATTAACAACACATAAATCAGTGTGGCAACTAACTATGAGTACAAGCCTACACATACATATACAATAAGAGGAACCTATGCTACTAGGGTTGTGCCCTAACCCAAGAGCTTCAACCTTGTGAGTCAACTCAATGTTGGATCAAGGGAATGCTGCTCATTTTCATTAAAGAAATCAGAAATACATAAAAGTGCTTGGTTACAATCCTCGAACTCGAAAACTGCTTAGCTATCTTGAACAAAAAATCTTAATCCTAATGAGGCTCTAGGCCTCTTTATTCATATAACTGAAGTTGTTAACAACTTCCTTAAATCTAGGGAGGCTTGGCTCCCAATCTTGAGATCAATTGGTTCTTAACTGTCACTGGCTTGGCTATCAATGATCCTCATGAATCGGTTGCTTGCAACTCCGAGCTGGTGTGATTTTATTGAGGGATCTTCGAGTGAGTGAGGAGTTAAGGAGGGAGATCCTATCTCCTATAATCTCTCCTGCTTGTCTCATTCGAGTTCCTACACCCTAATTAGCCACAATTTTCTCCAAAACCTACAATCAATGCACATTAGACCACTAGACATGACATCTTACTTTTATTCATCTCATTAAGAAAAATATAATTAAAACATGTAAAGAATTATGAGAAGTGTTGATTTTAGTAAGCTGGAGGTGCATTAAGGTCCATATATTTTGCCCATTGATGAGCCTCATCATTTATAATATCAATTCCTTGGGTTTAATAATAAAACCCTAAGGCAATAATATTAACCCAAGGGATTAATACTAAAAACCCAAGGAATTATAAACCCAATGGATTAACCCAAGGTATATAAACCCAATAGATTAACCCAACGTATATAAACTATAACATAAATATTAAAATCCTTAAAATAAATATGCATGGCCATGGCTGATAATAGTTTATTTTTATTTTGAGATAATCTCATTCACAATGCAAAGTTCGACAATGGTTGAGCATGGTCAACCATCTTTATATACCTTGGATTTATGATATTAATCCTTGGGTTTAATATTATTCCTTTTGATTTATGATCCCTTAGGTTTAATACTAAAAACTAAAGGAATTATAAAACATAGGGATTATTAGTAAACCCTTAGACGAAAAAACCCAAGGAATCAATATTATAAACCCACAAGCAACCACATATAAATCCGCAAGCAACGCTGATACTTTATTTTAATCACATATTTTAAAAATAATTTATTTCATATTCTTTAACATTTTTAATGGAAATGTTTTTCTTCACGATGAGCAAGTTATAGTTATTATAAGTGATATAAAGGATTTTTAACTGAAATGTTTTTCTTGAGGATCAACAAGTTACACTTATCTTACGTAATAATCTCATTTAATAAACTCAAGGGAATAATATTAAACCCTAAGGAATAATATTAAACCCTTAGGTTTAATATACTTTGGGTTTATAATATTGGGTTTATACAGCTTGAGTGGGCCTAACAATTAAGAATGTGTGTCTCCTAAGAGGTCACAGGTTCAAAACCAGAGGGGGATAGAGTATGTATGCCTTTGTAGACAGTAGTCAAATCGTTGTGCCAAGGTGGGTCCCTTGTCCCATAAACAAGGGAGTCTCATACATAATTAATTTATATTACGTAATTTAAAATTAAATAATATTAAATATTAAATAATTATGATTATTTACATTAATTATTATTAATAATAATGATAATAATTGATATTTTTATTGCAAATTTTTTTGTATTATTATTTTTATTGTTATATATTTATCAATGGTAGATATAAATGATATAAATGAGGCCTTCGGGTTGTGCTAGTACACAAGAAGGTATAATCTCTTATTTTGTCTGGTTATCTGAAGATTTCTTTTAATTATTAAAATTTGTAGATATTTTACTTAGTAATAATTTATATTGTATTTTTTAATTGAGTGATAAAGGAAATACTTTATTTCTGATATTGTGAATAAATTGTTATAGGTCCTCAACTACATGTAAAATAATGAAATAGATGGTAGTGTATGAGTTTATCCATAACATGTAAAGTTTATGAAACAAAAAGTTCATATGGACTCTTTATTGCCATAATGTGCTTTCATCAAATGGTGCCTTTTTGTTTGCAAAACAAGTTTGAGATGTTTCACTGAATAAGTTCTCACTGCAAGTTTCTTCTTCTATTTTTCCATTTGCTTATTCTGTTGTTACTGGTTTTGTGTGTTCCTGAGAGGAGTGGGTCCTTCTTTGCAAAGAGCTAGCACCTTTGTTCTTCTCCCCTTATTTTTATCCCCTTGCTTTGTAGTGTCCCACTCTAAACCCATCGATGTGCACCCTCTTCATCCTTTGAAGTTTGGGGAGCAATTTGTGCTTCCTTTGATCCTATGCTTTTTAGCTTTCTCCCTTTGGAGGTCCTCAAGCATAGAAAGCCCTGGTTTTAGATGCAAAGGCTACAAGGACTAACACTATCATTTAGTTACACAAGCTCAACAAGGTGTTGAGTCTTCTACAACAATGTACTAGTGACAGACCCCCCAACCATTTGAAGAAAAAATAATATGGCAAATGTTGAGGGTAGGGTGGAAAATAGTTGCATTCATGGTGATAATATTAAGGATGATATCGAGAATTGGGTTCCAAACATTGGAAACACTCAAAGCGAGAACACCAAGTACCTACAAATACTGAATTGTATTGGCAAATAAAAACTATCATGGGCAAAGTTCTAGCTGAAAGAAATGAGGCTCACTAGGAACTTTTGCTTCTCATGGATGTATGCCAACTACAAATCAAGCAAGTTGATCACAAGATATCCATATTAGCTAGAAAAACAAGCTAAATTTTGTCGTTCTAAGTTCCAATAGTGAAGAAGTTGCCAACTCTTTTTGCATTTAACATGCAAAAGCTTTTGACTTTTTTTTTGAATCTAGGTAGCAATATTACTACCATTCTATAATATAGTACTAAGTTTTCTCTAGGCATCTTATTAAGTTTAGTTCCTTTTTGAAAAGGCATCTTGTTAAGCTTGATTCTTTCTCGAAAAAACTTTTAAATTTATAATTTCCACCAAATTTAGTGCACAAAATGGTTGTATTTTTGTTATTGGTATTCAACAATATTATTACTATTTAATTAATTTTTTCAAATAATATAAATATTTATCTGATAAAACTGTCATATTAAAACTAAAAGAAATATAACTTTTACAATTATTCGTTGGTAGGTCCGATTCCAACTGTATCACTATTAGCTCTATATAATATACCTCTTCCGCATAACAAAAAGTGAATCAAAAAAATGCGAACTCCAAACTTTCTTACACATAATACTTCATTTAACATAATACATTACTTAAACTATTAAAAATTAAATATAATTTTATAATTAATTAAACTAATTAAAAATAATTAATTCTACTATAAAGTTCACCGTATCAAACTGAGCATCTATTTAAAATTAACCTTTATTCAAAATTTGACATGGATATTATAAAATAATATATCTACACATTAAAAAACATTCAAAATTTATGTGGAGAAAAAAAATTCAAAAAAATTAAAAAAAAAAAAAAAAGAAAGAGAACATATTACCATTTATGAGTGGAACCTTCATTACATGCGGCCCATGTGATTGTCCTTCCATCTTCATTAGATTTGTGTTCCTCCCTATTTAGATTCCTTATGCGGTGGCATGTAGGCCCGGTCACGCCTTCCTGGCATAAAATGTCACCTTTGGTATTCCCATCCACCCATAAAAGTATCACCTCGTGGATAAAGTTCTTCTGATTACAATTTGCCAAGTAAGCGTGCTCATCAGTCGTGATAGCGTGGGGTAATTATGAAAGTACTGCACCTAAATTTGTCCAATAAACGCGCTAATCCAAAGCAGCGGTTTGGAAGTTTTGGTTTTGCCTTTGAATATATGTAACAAGAAGCCTAGAAATTTTCCAGTCGTGAATGGAAATTATCATGATAGCATCACCCTTAGTCATCATGCTTTAAAATATAGCCGACAAAACCTTCCAACATGACGTTATAAAGGCATGTATATCATGAACTATGAATGCCTTTTTTAAGACGTTTTAATGGCGTGTATGCTTTTCGTGTATTTGGTAACATTCGGGCATAATATAAAATCTTGTTTTAATCTCTTAAAAGCTATATAGACAAATATGCCAGCAAGCCATATGAAAGAAAAAGCTGGAGGTCTCATCTTGGAAATCTGATGTAATAGGGAAGGCATGTCCTGCATGTCTAATTGTCTTACGCTACGCAAAGGAAGGTGAATAATAAAATCTGTGCAAAACATTAGAATATTTAACAGATTTTAAGATTCGATTATGCCATGAGTTTAATGTGCTGACATATATCATCACTAGTGTGAATGATATGTGAAGTAAATATGCAGTTGTTTTTCTGGGGAGAAAGCAATGAGTTTATAAGTATAAAAATATTTGAAGCTTATGCCTTCAGGGAAGGAGTTAGACTTCAAGAAAGTGCCCTAACTGAAATATGGAATGAAGAGACAAAAGCATGTGTTTAATTCAATAGTTTGGCGGAATCAAACTAATAATAATATTTTAAACCTTTTAAAATCCATCGGAAAAATAGATATGTCTCACTCGTTGAGTTCAATGTATGTAACCTAGATTATATACATCGCAATTACCCTATAAATTTAGAAAAATAAAAAATTAATGTGGCTGGTTGTCGGCAATTTTTATTGTTGCACGTGGCACCATGAGCACCGAGCTACCTGCTGGAAAAGGCGCGGTGCTATAGTGGTGGGATGTGTTTCCAGGATTGACCTTGGTCATTTATGAGACTGAGAACCGTGGTGAGCCAGCCTGAACAAGGCAGGCAGCAATAGATGAGAGTCAATCATCAATGATCCTGAGCAGAGTATCCAATATGGTGCCCCAAAAGACAAAGGTAACCCTCTGCCTGAAAAAGGCGTGATTTTTACTGCCAAATGATGAATTTGAAAGTCTTTGAGGATGTTGATAGGATTTTGGTTGCGTGAGTGAAAATGTTTGAGTAGCAACACCTCTAAGTAAGGTTTGTGTGGATCTCTCCACTTGTTTCAGAAGGCAGCACTCCCTCAATTAGTTGAAGTTCACAACAAGAAATGAAATCAGACAGATAGCCCACGAGAGCTGCCTCCAGATACTTGAAAGATAACATTGAAAGAAATTGCAAAATGAAAAGCCCTGGCTATTAAAGGGGTGTGCTGCAATGAAATCAACAGAATAATGTTGAGGCTAATTTTGCCCTATGGGCTATGAGAAGGGTTGTTCACAAGAAGAAAAAAAACAGATGGGAAGGGTGAAGGTTAAATGGCGTCTAAAAGAATGTGACTTCTTCACAATTCGAATTCAGTGAAAATGTGAAGGGTAAATGGCGTCTAAAAGAATGTGACTTCTTCACAATTCGAATTCAGTGAAAATGTGAAGGGTAAATGGCGTCTAAAAGAATGTGACTTCTTCACTAGTCGAATTCAGTGAAAAGCTTCTTATACCAATATGACATCAGAGAATTGCATTCTGAAGGTCGAAAGAAAGAAGGGGTCAGAGAATTGCATTTTAAAATTTAAAAAACTTGAAAGAAATGGTGTAGATAATTAAAAAAAAAAGAAAAAGAAGAAGAGTAAAACCAAAGGATCATTCTTCATAATAAATGTCTTAAAGCACCTAGCACCATAATTACTGAAACGGCTTTATTCTCTGAAAAAATTCGACAAATATAATTTTCTTTGGAAGTTCATAAGAGGAATTTTGACCAAATAAATACCGCAGATATTGAGAGATGGGGCTGCTCCTCTGGGAAGATTTAAAGAAAACAAACCTTTGTTTTCAAAATATTTATACTATGACCAGCAAACTCCTACAAACTATCCGGACCACGTAATTTTTCTTCAGAATGAATGTTTCGGTCATGTGGTTTTGTAAAGGCGAGTAATCCCGTGTTGTTTAAACGTTTGATATAAATTCCAATCTGAGGACCTCATTGTCCAGATACCAGAATGACGATATTCGCATTAAAATCTGTTTATCGTGCTGCATTTAGGAATATTCTTAAATGTGTTCCTCTCTAAACATTTTAAGAAATAAATCTCAGGAGCGAAACATGCCACGCTTCAACCACATTTTTTTGCGAAATATCTGCCGTCGGTTTCAAAATTACAAAATAAGCATCTGCCCACAAGATTTCAGCAGAAAATATTTCTCTTTTTACGGTTACGAAAACGTTTGTTTCCAAGATTTCAATGAGACAGACGCCATTATTAGGATTTCAAACCAGAAAGAACTTTAATGTAAAGATTTCAAACAAAACTGTACAATTTGTAATGATGCATTTACGAATTTCTAGGAGTACGACATATCATTTCCAGGTTTAACATGAAACAGAGCACCATTCCACAGCTTGAAATGAGACAGACGCACACTTAAAAATGAGACAGACGCCATTATTAGGATTTCAATCCAGAAAGAACTTTAATGTAAAGAATTCAAACAAAGCTGTACAGTTTGTAATGATGCATTTTACGAATTTCGAGGAGTACGAGATATCATTTCCAGGTTTAACATGAAACAGAGCAACATTTCCACAGCTTGAAACTTGGAAGGATTCAGCAAACTTTACCTCCATTTCGAAACTTTGAGCCGAAAATCGCCATCCGAAACATCAATGAAAAGGCGAAAACTCAGATGCTCCAGCCGCTACATTTAGGAAGGAAAACATTTCGTTCTCGTTTTGCGGGCAATTTCAACCTCGAAAATAGGTATGGCCGTTATATTTCTCACAGGTTTCTGCCGTATTTCATATTTTGCAACGCGAACGGGAAAGAAAGATTCCCGCTTCTGTTTCTGCCGTACCCAGGACAGTTTGATATCAAAACCTTATTATCCTCTGGAAGTAGTGCAGCTTTGAAGGTAATGTTGGGAAATGGAAAATTAAATAAAATAAACTATGGGCGGTTCTGGATGCAGAAGAAAATCCAAGAGCCAGAGGAAAATAGAAGAAGAATAAAGGGTAGTTGCGCGTCTATAAAACCCAAAAAGATATGAGTTTTTTATTTTTTTAATAATTGATATTTTATTCTCCTTTTAAAACTGACCGGCCGTAATTGGAACCCCGATGTCCGCTACCGCCAGCGATATAATCGCCGTGCGTCTGCCACACCGGCCGGCAAACATTTTGAACTTTCCGTACTGAAAAAGGTTAGAAACGAAATTAAGTTTATCACTTTGGGTAAAAATTAAAATTTGATTTATTGACTTATTATTTTTTTGGGTGGTGATGGAAAGCTCTATTTCCAACCCTATTGTAAAGTAAATGCGCCCTTATATGGGCGCGATATAACACGTTGTTATTTTTTTCTCTCTCATCACCCCGCTGCGTGTTAGTTATATCACATTTATGTTAAAGGGCATTTATGTTAGAATAGGGTTGGAAATAGGGCTTTTCGGTGGTGATGAGCCCAATAAGTCACAACAAAGCCATGCTACCACCACCATATTGTCATGAGTAAATTTGGGGATTTAAACCTGGAATCGGAATGATGTCAGGGTACACAATGATTGTTAATGAAATTGTATTAAGAAATTATTAAATATTAATATTGTATAATTTATTTATATTAAAAATATTAATGGTATTATTTTAGCATTAAAATTTTGAATGTTATTATTTTGTATTAAAGTTTTAAGTGGAATAGATGGCAGAACATTTTAGTAATTTAAAGTTTTAAGTTAAATAAATGGCAATGAGAGAAGTGGCAAAGATTGAGCCACTCACCACAAAGTGGATGGGTGTAGTGGAAACTAGTTATAACACAAGAGGGCATACCATATAGAAGCTCCCTTACTCTTCTCTTCCTTCCCATGAGGCATGATAACCTTTAACAGACCAAGTCAAAGTGGTAGCTCATCGAGTGGTTACTTTAGGCAAATGTATGTTGATAGGACCTCCCACAAGATTGAAGCTTGAATTTGGATCATGCCAAGAACAATTACCATGAATGCAATATCATACCAGAGGAAGGCGATGACAATCTAGCATAATGGTTTGGTGGTACTTTGCCCATTTCATTAAATGATAAGGTATTTCCATTAGAGGGAGGCTATTAGAGATTCATTAGTAGTTGGTTTTTATGAACTCGACTTCATTCATCTCCGCCTCAACTTCCACAAAAGTTGTGAATAATATAAAGGGAGCTTATAGATGGAAAAATATTAGTTTAAGCACCTTCTAAGGGAAGAGCACTTTGAAACCATGAATCTGGCTCGTTATAGGCAAAATAAGGGAAAGAAGTTGGTGGCTAAATCTAGGGGCATGACATGAAATAAAGAAATGGGGCCAAGGCATGTAATGCAAGCAAAGCAGGGTATGGAACAAGCTCATAGCCAATGTCTTTACAAGTGTCCCATGGAAGGTAAAGTGGCCATTGATGTGGCAATGCAAAGGTTATAAGAAAACATGGACTTGGAGTAGCTCTCAATAGAGACACAAAGTTGGGTGCATGACCCTCATAACACTTGAACCCAAGAAACGAGATTCTTCAAACTCACATAAATGTATTGGACCACAAAGGCCATGGTCACACAAGTCATAGCTTCGAAAAGGGTTGAAATTGCAAAATTTAAGATAAAAACTTCCAATTTTTTAAGGAAAGTTTGAGGCTTTTGTCAAACGACTCTTTGGGCTCAACATATAATCGTATGTCCAAGGGGAAGTGGAGAACATGCATAAGATAGAGATGGATCACAATGTTCTAAAAGATCTTAGGAAAATCACATTCTAATCATAGAAGACTCTCTTACACCTTCATCTAATTTGCTAAGCATTCCCAATTCATGAATTCTAGGTTTTGTTAAAGAGGAGGTAACCTCCGGCACTCCTTTAAGCATTACCATTCCTCTATTGGATTTTAATAATGTATTTATCTTAGTTCTTTTATGTTATAGCTCAAAATTTTCAGAGATAGAGTTTCTCTAGTAAAATTAATCATAAAGATTTTTTAGATGTCCAAACCATTCTTAATTAGTATATTATAATATTATATATATATATATATTATATATATTAGCCTTTATTTGCAAAGATTGATGATTTCCCCTCAAAGTGAAAGTTGTTTTTGAACAAGCTCTACGAAAGGAGGCTTGCCAGTTAATCGTGGGACACTTTTGTACCATACGCGTAGCGATTTATGATGTAATAAATTTGCAACATTTATTATAAATAAAAACTTATTATTTAAATTTAAAATAATAATATTTAATTAAAAAAATAATTCAAAATATAGATAATAATTTTTAACTAAAAATCAGACAAGGGCATGACTAAATTT
This sequence comes from Pinus taeda, assembly GCA_000404065.3. NCBI lineage: Eukaryota > Viridiplantae > Streptophyta > Pinopsida > Pinales > Pinaceae > Pinus > Pinus taeda. Next base: position 22,483 of record APFE030159042.1, read on the forward strand.
TTACTTGATTTTTTTATTGAGTTTTTTTATTAGTTATGTTGATTCAAAATAAGTAAAATTTATAAGAATATTGCTCCACCATATATATATTTATGATAAAACTCTAAAAATATTTAAATAATAACAATAAATCCCTATTAAATTTTTGTCTTTTTTTTGTGAATTAAGTTCTTATGTTGCCTCAAAATTATTGTCATACAGAATTCATTGTTTACCATTTCGCTTATTTACCATTGTGGCTCACCACAAGTGATATCCGACGAATGATGATGAGGGCAATTGGCTTGCATTCGAAACTATCAAAACTCTCTAACTAATCTACTTCTAAGCAACAATTTAACAATAATATGGAAATTACTACATGTCATTTGTCATGTCATTTGGAAGTAATTTGTTGAAACCAAAACATGAGCCAAGAAGACTAGATGAGAATCATTTGTCAAAAGATGTTACTAGGGTCGGGTCCAAAGCACTTGTGCCTTTTGGAGGTTTGAGGCTGCAATGGAGTTGACCTTCTATATGTGTTCGGTGAGCGTCGAGGTTGACCAAGCAGGAGCACTAGTGGTGTTGGACTCTTCAGATTTCATTGAGGCATGCAATGATTTCATTGTGTTCCTCGTACTTTTCTTTAAGCACCCTACCCAAGAGTGTCTTCATTTGCCAATGGAGGGTGATGGATGAATAAGGTATTGGTTGCATCGTAACCTAGTGTGGCCAAGGTTCAAAACCCAGCTAGTTACTTCAGTTTGAATCTCAAAATCATAATATGCCTTGCGATCATTAGTGGTTAAAGCTTCCAAATGTTAGATTCCTACCTAGATTTCAAGTGGAGTAGAAGAGTGAAAGATAGTGGTGGATGCTTGGGCTTGAGTATGAGCCCGAGATTTGCCTAAAGGGCCACGACCTCCATACCCCTGTGAGAGTGCATGATGCACTGGTGGTGCATATTGTTCAGAAGGAAAAAGGGCATAAGGACGGAGAAACCCCAAAGGAGGCGTAGACCAAAGAACCAAGCTGCCAAATTAAACCAAGACAAAGTTGTAAGGAGTTTTATGCCCTGTGTCCAAGTTGACGAAGGGACGAGGTGAGGCAATAATGATGAAGGGGGCAAGTTTAGAGGGTAGCTCCAGGCGGGGGCAACAAACCAAATTACCCAAAATAGTCCAATTAGTTAATGCCACCAAGACACCCTGTAAATCATAAATGAATTCCACCATGCAAATAAAATCAAGCTGAAGAATTTGCTAAGACCATACAAAGGAGGAGTTACCCCTATTTTGACAGCCCACTATTCTTTGGAGTGTTGCAAACCATACACCATGCTCCTCTAGACATTGCAAATTCCCAAGTTAGCAATCCCTTTGACCTTTCACTAGCTCCAAACACAAAATTATGTCACAAGATGGGTATGGTGGGGTTCCAAACCAAGGGGCATGGGCCTCAATAAACCGGCAAGCCAGAAAAGCCAGCCTCGTGGTGGAAATATCTTACCTATGACTGGGAATTACCTCGTATTTAGCAAAAAGATAGGGAGTAGTGACAAGGGATGCAAGATCCCATGGTGGAAGTGAAGGTTGTTATCTTATTGCAGGGGAGTGTTAAGTCTATTGGCATGTGCAATTGCATAGGGTGGGATAGACACATCATTCTCCCCCTCTTTAATGTGAGGAGATGTGACTTCGTTTTCCACAACCCGATGGAGGAAAATCTCCATTAAATTTCTAATTAAAAAGAAGTTAACTCATTACAATCTTAAATAGATTTAAATTATATATTTATATATGAATTATGTATATTCTAAAAAGACCATGAAGAGATTGTAAAATCACTCCATGCTGAAATTTAATCCTATATTAATAGAATTATTCAAGAGTAGTAACGGAGTCGATCATGGGTGGTTTATCCAAAAATTCTAATTAGTTAAATATCTAATTATACATAAATAATAATTATATATAAGATTTTAGGTGTAAGTATGGACTTCATCTACATAAAATTCAGTTTTTTGCTCCTTTTAATCAAACTATATAATTTTACCCAAGATTATGATTATTATTGTTTAAAAATTGATTTTTAAACATATAAATCAGATTTCAACTGCTTTTGGAAATAAACTTTAATGAAAAATAGCAAATAAGCAACTTAAATTATGATTCTTAAAGAAATCATCCTTAAACCTAGAGCAAAATTAACCTAAAAAATACCAAAAAAAAACCCATGTTATATTTTAGTTAAACCTATACTTTTATATATTATGGTTTTTAAGAAAAAACAAATCAATATTCATTTAATTTTAATAAATTGTATAAATATACAATAATAAAATAAAAATTTGTTTTTTATTTTTAATATAATATAACAAGAAAATTTCATATATTATATGTATAGTGACCAAATATAAAAATTTAAAAATTAAAGTATTATTTTTATTTAGTTATACTAAATATAAAAATAATTAATTTTTCATCTTATAATCTTAAATAGCGATAAAAGTTTATTTGGAGTTGAAAACATTTATTCATAAAAGAATAAAATATAAAATTAATTTACTTTAAAAGATAAACATATAATATTAACAGCATTTTACGTATAATAAATTATCTCGTGATTTTCGTGATTTTCGTAAGTGATAATGAAAAAATAAAAATCACAATCAAACAAAATTAGGCATTTGATACTAACAACATTTAATGTAAACGAAATTAGATCATGATTTTTGCAAGTGAAAATTCGTATTAAAAATCACAATGAAGAAAGTTAGCCTTAACTATAGAACTGAAATATATATTATTTTTATATTTGTTTGATTCATAGAATATTAGCCTATCTCACTCGTTGTCATATATTATTTAAAAAAATATGAATTCACATATTAGCTTGAAAAATAATAGAAATTCTAGTAAGATTATGATAAACTGGTTTTCGCTTGGGTAAGAGCTCTTTTTCTTGGACCTAAGGAAACAGGTTAACAACACTCTTTTTCTTGGACCTAAGGAAACAGGTTAACAACACAACACCCTTAGCAAACCTTGCCCCCTTACGGACCATTAGTGACTTATTCTAGGTAGCGTGGTTTTCTTTGAACAATGGTGATGAGTCAGTTTGCATTCGCAGTTAGCAGCGAGAGATGGATGTCCTCACTGATGGTTTGACCACTAATTTATGGTAGGTTTTCCCAATTGTGTAGAAAAAATATGAGAGATTTTGAATTACCCCTGTCAAACTTTAAAATTTGAAAAATTAATTTATAATTTTGAGTATACAAGATTTAAACAATGAACAGATTTAAAAATCTGAAAATATTTTTAATATTCGTAAACAATTTTTAAATTTTGAATATATAAATAGATTTAGAATTCTCAAAATATTTTCAAAGGTACAAATCAATTAAAATCATAATAATTACAATAAATAGTAAATAAACCAAAATAAATTCATTTTAACTCCCAACCAATGATTAAATCTCTCTAGGTGCTAGTTTTTTCTCAATTTATTTTTTTACAAAAAATTGGTTTGCACATCGAGAGATTTGATATCTTTCCGCTTTTAAAAAATCCGGATTTAAATAAATCTATTTTGGTTAATTTTACAATTTACTTAAAGTAAGAATTTTAATTAGATATTCTCACATTTTCAAATAAATAATTTATTAGATTTTTAATATAATTATATATATTGTCATTTTAATTTAATCATAAAATAACAATAATAAAAATATAAATTTATATATATATTAATATAACATAATAATAAAAATATATAAAAATTCCTAAATAGCAATATGTTATTTCCCCGCCATTCAATTCTAACCTTCTATAAGAAGAAGAATCTAGATAAAACTACCCTATACAATGGTTTTACGAGAATGAATATTTCTAGCCTAAAGGAATGATGGTAATATCCTTTTTAATAGGTGACTTTAATGCTCGAACTTCAAACAACCAAGCTATTATTCTAAGCAATCATTCCAACCCTAATCCTTATTGGTTAGACAAAGACCCTACTCTAGCTAGTAGGTACAAAAGGAGCTCTGAAGACCTCGGGGAAATTTTGTTTGGGTCAGAGCTAGTCAAGCTCTATAGTGCTCAAGGTCTCATAATTTGCAACGGTCTAAAGAAGTGGCCCAATTCCAGCAAGATGACCTACATCCATGGACTTGGTAGCAACGTGGTAGACTACGTTATTTCCGATCTCCTATGATACAATGAAATAATAAATTTTGACATCTTAAACGACCACAAACCTGAGTCTGATCATAGGCCTTTACTTATAACTCTCAATTTTGTCATGCATAGAGTTCCCACATAAAATAATACTTATAGCCAAAAGAACTTAATAAAAGAAATAGCAAAACCAATCCATGGTATGACAAAGATTGTAAAAGTTCAAGAAGAGCAATTAAGGAAGTTGTTGATGAATCTCTTAAAATGGACAAGATAAAAATATACAAAGCCCTAATTAAAAGGAAAAAGAGGCAGTACATTCATCAAAGACAAGAGAATCTCTTACACCTCTCTAAAGCAGCTCCTAAGAAATTTTGGAGGCAGATTTTGACTAGGAAGACTAAAGATAATAATAAAATTGCTCTTCACGATTGGAATTCCTATCTTAAAAAGCTTTATG
>APFE030159044.1:0-28696 GCA_000404065.3 Pinus taeda
ACTACATATCGTGACCATCGGATTGTAAGTTACAAAATGTACAACAGTAAAGAAACACACTTTACCTAACTCTATACTAGACCAAGTTGAACTTAAATATTTCCTATGTGTCGGAATATCCTAACACTAACTTGATCCCTAAGAGCCTTAGAAAACCTGAAAATCAAGAGACTTTTGTTGATTCAAAATCTGAAACACCTCAGCAGAAACCTATCCAAACTCAACTTACTGCTGGAAAATCACAAGCCCTTTCCCCGATCACTGTAGCTTCCCCTAATTCACCATCATCACTCCAAAACCTCTTTTCCACTCCCCCATCTACATCCCATGCTTCAACTATAATCCATGTTCTTCCAGTTGTAACATTTATCCCTGTAAATATGGCAAACTGATATGCTCCCTTACTATTACCTGCAAATCCAGGGGTTATGCCTCAAGATTACCAAAGAAAAATCACCTATTTTGATGGTGTTGGTACCTACACAGCACAACAACATATAAAGAAAATGACGAACTATTTTTAGAATTATGAAATTGATGATGATGATGTCAGGATGAAGATCTTTGTCCAAAGTTTAACTGGCAATGTCAGGGCCTGGTTTAGGACACTCCCTGCAAATACCATTGCAAATCCAGAAGCCTTTTATCAAACTTTCCTAAACAAATGGGAAAAGAAGAAGGATCCATTACATATCCTATCAGAATATGATAGCTTGAAAAGAGGCCCACAAGAAACTGTTCAGGATTACTGTGACAAATTTAACAATATATACAATGCTATCCCACAAAATCTTAGACCACCACCAGACTTAGCCTTGATTAAATTCCCTGATGGATTTGACTCGGACATGGCTTAACAACTCAGGGAGAGATCTCCCCCAAGATTAGAAGACATGCAGAGCATAACTATAAGTGTTGAAGCCAATCTGATTTCTAAAAGAAATCAGGCTATATCTGAGAGAAGGACAACCTTTAAGGAAGAACCTTCCACATTTGAACCAAAACTAGATGCAATCATTAAAGGTATGGACAAACTGGGAGATAGAGTGGAAACTATTGAGAGAAAATCTTCATGGGAGGGCCAACCAAGCAACACTGCTAGAAATCCAAACTTTAGAAAAAATCAAAATCCAAATCTAGGAAAAGTTGGCCCTGACCAAAACATCAGACCGCCATTCCAAGAAAACTATGTTGAAGCTACAACCTCTAGTGAGCCCATGGAATATCCTCACATTAACTTGATGGGTCTCAATAGTGAACAACAAATCTTCCTAACACAAGAAGACCGAGAGGCCCACACTTTAGGTCAGTTTCAAATGAAATAAGGGGAATCCTTTGATTTTAAAGAGGGATATGATGCAGCTGTCTATGAGGTTCATAAACAATACAAATTGAGAACCAAGATGGTAGATGTCCCTGGACCCAAAAAGCAGAAGGATACCAAGCAACCCAAAAAAGCAAAGGATAAAACTTCCCCTATTGAATTGCCTGCAAAAAATGACCTCAACCCAAAAGAACTCATGGTGGAGGACATATCAGACTTACAGACATCAAACAATTAGCCATCCACCTCCTCTCCTCCACAAGAGGATGCAAATAAATCTCCTGAAATTAATTCTAAAGAGGATTCAGATCACGATAACACTCCTGGGAAAGAAAAAAGCATTGAAAATACAACAGAAAAAGAAAATCTTGCTGCCCAAAATATCAAAATACAAACAAAAAAACCTTTCAATTTGGAAACTGAAATAAGTAAGTTAAAAATAGCCATCTCATTATCTGAATTGGCTAGGCATGAAGTTTTTAGGGAACAAATCAGTAGATCGCTACAAATTCCAGAAAACAGAGATGCAATGAATGTCCTTGATGACCAACCAGAACTTATATTTGGTCCTGAAGTAAATGGAAAGTCTGTAGATGGAGGAGTTCCTCCTTTCTATGCTAGATTAAATATTCATGATAAGATGATGGAAAAATCAGTGATGGAAAAATTGGAACTAGACATAACCCAGCTATACAAGGACCTATTCTCATTTGATTCCAGCCAAGTCAGATGTTTAGGCTTGATTAAGGATCTGTGTGTATCGTTGGTACAATACCCTGCCAAGACAATTATAATGGATGTAGTAGTGGCTGACATCCCACCCAAATGTGGAATGTTATTATCTAGATCTTGGGGTGCCAAGCTTCAGGGTTCTTTACAACTTGATATGTCCTATGCCACTATCTCAGTCTTTGGCTAGCCAAAGAGACTATACAAAGAAACTTTGATGAAGTATGTGGTCAGCAGCCAAGACAAACGCCAAAACTTTCCCATTTATTCCATCCATTCAGACATGGATTCTTTCATCTTGTACAACACTGAGATTCATACCCCAACTGATCTTAAAATTTTGGCATTAAACCATAATGAATTCCTAGATGAAAAATCCACAGTTTAGATTCAAGAAGTCTCTAAGAATAATCATATAGCAGTCACACAAGAAAGACCAAAAGAAAATGAAGATCCAAATCTATCTGCTAAACAAATTGAGAAAATTCCTGATAATAGTTCTAAAATAGAAATACTATGGTATCTGGAGTTTGATGGATCCGTTAATAAGCTAAGAGCAGGGGCGGGCATTTGGATTCACAACATGAAAAATGAATATGCTGAAGGGCATGCATATAGATTGAATTTCAGATGCACTAACAACATGGCCAAATATGAAGCCCTTCTGCTCGGGCTCAAAGTGATCAAAAGCCTAGGGGCGGATAGGATATCAATTTTAGGAGATTATGATTTGATAATTCAGCAAATGAAAGGTAACTTTGTCACAAATGACATTAGATTGAGATCATACAGAGGGGCAACAATTGAAATTCTCAACACCTTTTTAGAATCTCAACTCACCAAAATTCCAAGGAATCAAAATCTGCATGCTCACAGTTTAGCAACCTTTGCCAGCACTTGCAAACTGCCATTTAAGCCTAATCACCGATTCTTAGCTGAGATTAAACATAGGCCCACTGTACCTGGTAATGTAAAAAATTGGCAAGTATTTGATAGTGACTTTCAAATTAATAATTTCCGACCCTCAAAGAAGAGTTCTCCATCACAAAAATAGATACAAGCACCATAAGTGAAAATGATCAAACCAACACAATTGAGACACACAATTCTGCTGAAACAACAAACCAAATTCTACATCCCACTAAGTTTGCTAAAGCAGATTTACAGGAACTTGAAGAAACAGAATGTAATGATGCTATTGGAGCAGAATGTGAGGTGATTGATTTGAAGGATAATTTTTTACCTATAGGCCTGACCCCTTTAGAGGACATTTTTGACTCAAATGACATTTCCAGGAAACCTAAAATACAACCATTAAATGCAGAAATTGAGGACTGTAATACTGGAACTGCTGAGAATCCCAAAACTATAAAATTGTCCAAAGCCCTACCTCCTGACCAAAAACTGAAGTATATTGAACTGTTCAAAGAATTTTAAGATGTTTTTGCATGGAGTTACGAGGACCTAAAGTCTTATGATACATCTGTTATCCAACACACCATACCTCTGAAGGAAAACCAAAAACCTTTCAAATAGAAACTCAGGAGGGTCAACCCTGTGCTCCTCCCTCTAATTGAGAAAGAAGTCAAGAGGATGTATGAGGCTAGAATTATTTCACCCTTCATATTCTCAAAATGGGTTTCAAATTTGGTGCCTACTAGAAAGAAAACAGGAGAGATTAGGCTGTGTGTTGATTTGAGAAATCTAAACAAAGTCTCTTTAAAGGACAACTACCCCTTACCCAAAATGGATCACATTCTACAAAGGGTAGTGGGTGCTTCAAGGATATCACTGTTAGATGGATTCTCAGGTTTCAATTAGATCCTAATGCACTCGGATGATCAAGATAAAACTGTTTTTACAACCCCTTGGGGAACCTTTAAATATGTGAAAATTCCATTTGGACTTAAGAATGCAGGAGCAACTTTTCAAAGAGCCATGGATATAGATTTTTCTAAAGAAATCCATGATTTTCTAGTCATTTACCTAGATGACCTTACAACATTCTCCAAATCATATCAAGAAAACTTAGATCACCTCAGACAACTATTTCTAATTTGTAGGAAATATGGCATATCATTGAATCCAAATAAATCAATGTCTGGCCTAGAAGAAGGAAAATTATTGAGCCATATCATCTCCAAAGAAGGCATCAGGACTGATCCGGATAGAATACAAGCTATCTTGCAAATCCCTCACCCTAGAAACATCAAAGAACTACAATCTTTTTTGGGGAAAATCAATTTTCTAAGAAGATTCATACCAAATCTAGCTGAGCTGATAAGATTGCTGAAAAACATGCTGAAAAAAGATTCCAAGGTCAAGTGGATAATAGAAGCTAAACGAGCCTTTGAAGAAATAAAAAAAGCTTTGACTCAAACACCAGCCCTTACAAGCCCAGATTTTGTCAAGGACTTTATCATATTCTCATTTGCATCAGACCATACAATTGCTATTGTTTTGCTTCAAAAATATGAACAGGGATGTGAAAAACCCATAGCCTTTTTTAGCAAAGCACTTAGAGATGCCCCACTCAAATATCAAATCATGGAGAAACAAGAATATGCACTTGTAAAGGCCATTAAGGACTTTAGAGTTTACATCTTATACTCTCATGTGATTGCTTATGTGCCCAACACTGTTGTTAAAGACATCCTAACCCAAGAGGGAATTGAAGGCAAAAGGGGCAAATGGATAGCTACCATACTAGAATATGACATTGAAATCAAACCAACAAAGCTGATAAAAGGACAAGGATTAGCCAAACTTATGACTGAAAGCAACTTTCAAGCCCTTGACATAAATCAACTAGATAATGAGCAGGAGATGGTGACTCCACAAATCAATCAAGCCTTTTTACAATCACCTTGGTATGTTGACATATGTTTTGTATTATTAAAACTGCAATCTCCTCCAGGATTATCCAGAACTAAGAAAAGATTTTTGAAAATGAAAGCTTCCAAATTCTGTGTTTTAGATCATGCTCTCTTTTGGAAAAATCATGAAGGTGTTTTATTAAATTGTCTAATCAAATAAGAAACTGGAAAAGTACTTAAAGAGTTTCATGCAGGGGATTGTGGTGGACATTTATATTGGAAATTAACTGCTGATAAAATCCTAAGGGCTGGATTTTATTGGCCCACCCTATTTGCTGATATAAAGAAATATGTAACTTCTTGCCACAAATGCCAAATCTTTGAAGGCAAGAAAAAATTGTTGCCTCTACCCCTCAAGCCCATTTCCATTGAAAGACCATTTCAACAATGGGGTTTAGACTTCATCGGGGAAATCCACCATGCATCCTCTGGCCAACATAAATTGATTTTGACTGCTACAGACTATTTTACCAAGTGGATAGAGGTCATCCCTTGTAGGCAAGCCAATGACTCAGTAGTCATGCAATTTTAAGAGACCAACATCTTGTCTAGGTTTGGCTATCCTGGAAAAATTATAACAGATAATGTTGCTACTTTAAGTCCAAGAAAATGATCAATTTCTGCCATAAATAGCACATTACTTTAGACCATTCCATAACCTATTACCCTCAAGGTAATGGTCTAGGTTTATCCTCCAATAAAAGCCTGATCAACATCATTAAGAAAATCTTAGAGGAGAACAAGGAAAAGTGGCATAAAAAGCTTGTCAATGCATTATGGGCAGACATAATGACTACTAAGAGATCCATTGGCACGTCCCTATCAGCTGGTTGATGGTATGGAGGCAGTATTTCCTTCTTCTTTGGGAATCCCAGTGATAAAGTTGTTGTAAGAGATACATGCAGAGCCTAATGATATTCAGAGAAGGACCAATCAAACTATTCATTTACAGCAGACAAGAGAGGAGGTATATCAAAGATCTCAGGTTCTACAAGAAAACCTGAAGAAGATATTTGATAAAAGGACCAAAGCAGAGGACTTATTCATTGGGGATAAAGTTTTGAAGTGGGATTCCAGAAGAGAAGATAGGGAAAAACATGGAAAATTTGATTTCCCGTGGAAAGGACCTTATACTATTCAGGCAGCACAAGGAAACAACAACTACTTTTTGAAAAGCCTGGATAATACAGGGGAAAATGATGGGCCAGTCAATGGTCAAATGCTGAAGCATTATTTTGCTCCAGTTTGTTGAAATATTAGCATTTTAGTTTGTACATAACAATGTTTACTTTCTGCAGTTTATTACATTAATAAGATAGGAACTAAGGTGCAGCAAATTTTGAGGGAAAGCCAAAGAATTGTGCCACCTTTTGGTATTCCATTTTGAATTTATCAAAAGAAGTTGAAGAAGGAGACTTGGGAGCTGCAAAAATGATGACAAGTATTCAGACTGACTATCCAAAACAGAGCTGCAATTATTTGAATCAATTCATGAGAAATATATAGATATTGCAGAGGCACCATTTTGTGTACAGCAAAGGAGAAATTTTAGAATATAGCAAGAATTGAATATAAGGCCATCTGACCTGCTGTTCTTGACTTTTCACCAGGAAAAGCCATCCCCAAGTGGAGCCACTATTAGGTTCCCATACCACTAGGTTTCATTTTTCATGATTGACTGGAGAAGTGTCAAATATGTTCATCCTTTCCATGCTGCAAAGGTTCCATATTTTGAAGAATTTCGCTATGTACAGTTGCTTGACTCTTATCATAGTTCATGAATGGCCAAACAACTTAATCTTGGTCAGGTTCATATTTCAATTTACTTGTCTTAGAATAGAGAATAAAGGTCTGTCCAAACAGTTCAATCTTGGCAGATAAGTAGATAGGTAGAGAAGCAAAGGAGCCCAATTGCTTAATCTGGGCCCTTGGAAGAGATAAGGGTAGACTTAGATAGGAGGGCAACTAAAAGAAAAGAAGAGAACTAGGGTTTGCTAGTTCAAATGCACCCAATGAAAATGAAGAAAAAATGTTAGGTGTAACAGGATGGGTAGGCAGTTTTGAGGTTGCAGAAGCAGTGGCATGAGTGATTTATTTACTCAAATGTAATTCATCTTTTATGGATATTATGAATGCCATGGCAAGGTGTGGTGAAAAATCAGATGGTGCATGTCTAACTTCCCCTCATTCCCCTCAGAGCAGTCACTTACTAACATCCCACCAGGATATTGAGACCTGCTCAAAGTCCCTAAACCGCTCCATCTCAGCTAAAAGTTTGAGCAAAATGATATTTTATCCATGGGCTAAGAAGCCACATTTCTTGTTTAAAACATTTGTCCTTTATTAAGCCTAAGCTATTTCAAACTCCAAAGCTGAAAGAACCATTTCATTTCCCCAAAGAAAAAAAGCCTAAGTTGTTTGCTCTTAACCTAGTGCTTTTGTTCTAATACCCTTTCATATTAATACACTAATCTTATTATATAAATCCCTATATATCAAGCCCCTCCCCCTTATTATGTACATACATATATATTCCTAAGATTTTAATACCCTAACCCTTGGCTAACTATAGCTATAATTTAATGTTTTGTCGGGAGTTATTGGTCCACCCAGGGCCAATAACAAACCTTCCCCATGCACGCATATAATATTGGGTTTTATTTGACATCTGGTTGAATAAATAGCCATACCCTCCCAAACCTAAGGTTTAATTACATTAAAAAATCCCGCAAAACCTTATAAAAATGTTGAAATATTACAGCGGGACCCACACCTTACACCTCCGCCAACTCCACGTCCCGTCCACCGTTGGATCGGGGCCCTCAGATTTGATGGCCCACATAGATATTGGAACCCCCCCGATTGGCTAACGATAGTGTCCGGAGGATGGGCGGTATTTCCGCCATACGAGAGACGCGTGTCAGCATCCCCGCGTGATCGGAGCCCCCCCCCCCCTCCAATACCACCAAGGCCCAAAGGCGGTGCTGGGAATACCGCTTACTGCCCTACTGTCCCACGCTGACATCATGCCATGTCACCTGCTTGCATCACCACCTCGCCTCCGTGTCACCCACCATGTCATCTGACACGTCATCTTCCGTACCCTGCTACGTGACAAAACCACATGTTACGATGACGTCATCCAACATAAATGCACCAAAACCCGTCAAAGTCAAAATTTTTGTTAAAAAGAGGTGAAAGTGTCATTTTCGCTTGTTTTTGTTTGTCTTCTCTGTGCAATGTTTGCATGCCAATTTATGCCCAAGGATAGTCATTCAACCACACAATCCACCACCCAACAAATTTACTCCATAGCTCAGCTCGCCACCTACAAATCACTCATTTCATCGTTAAAACACGTATTTACATGAATTTTGCTCCTAAACCCTATTTTTCTTTAGTTTTCTCTGTAAAATTGCCTGCACAACCCAAATGTGAAGAAAAAACACCTTGTTGTCTTCAAATATTCACACCATAACCATTGTTTTGTCCAAGTTTTACCAAAAATCCTGCAAACGCCCTCTCCCTCTGCAAATTTCTCTCGCAGAAATGAACTCGAGTCCACTCTGGTCTGAGATTACCGAAGGAAAAGGCCCTGAACTATTTCTATCCATGTCTTGCTGAAAAAAACTCTGCGAGCTACATTTTCCTCTACAAATTCTACCCACTGAGTTAATTCTGAAGTCGAATACGATCTGTGTTTCTAGGAGAAAATCCACAGAGCTATTGTTTTGCCTATTTCACTTACACAGACCCAAAATTTCCAATTTCAAAATCACAGACAGTTAGACAATGGAGGCTCTAGTAGCCCTCAATATAGCCCCTCTCAATGCACCTCACAAGGAATTAGAATGGTTGCCATTAGCTTATAAACATTATCTAATCCAAGACTTAGCTGGTGACAGAAACCATCTCCAAGCATTCTGTGAACTAAGGAACAGTTATTTAAGCAAGAATGATTTTTATGAGATATGGGAATCAAATTTACCCATCTACTACCTCCCCTCTGTCAATGTTTTCCCTGAGATAATTTGCCTCTGCTCTGAGAACTATCAACCAACCCAAAGGGTAGTCAAAAGTCCATCTGGAACTACCCTCTTTCATGTAACTCCTGACTCCATAAATCAAATGCTAAACTTTAAACCAACTCAGCTTCTGTTTCCTCTTATTATGAAATTCTTGCTTGATGAGGGCCCCAAATTGTCCAATTCAGAGATAGCTCGCATTGCCCAAATTTTTATCAAACCAAACTGTCAGCTCACTAAGCCACCTCCTTTTCACTATGCATGTTTCAATGAAGTGGGAAAATTACTTGTTGATATGATATCTTACATTCTGGGGTTCAAGACAAGTGAATATATTGATGAAACTACACTATTCTTATGATCCATATTCACCCTGGGGCAGCCCCCTACTGTCAAATACAACTATGCTAAATTCATTGCCAACAAGATCCATGACCAGCTCTTGAATTTAGACAGGGAGGGAGTCTTCAAATATTCACCCTAAATCTATCATTTGTTCCTATATTATCAGCTAGATAGTTTCCAATTTCCCATCAGGAAATTGGACTCTAAAGGAGAAAAGAGGTCTGTCATTTTTTGGACCTGAGTCTTTCATCAAGTCAACAACTCTCCTTACTCTTACTGTGAGTTTATTGACATGTTTTCCAGTCTCTTCTCTCCCGATGAGAACTCCTCCTCTTAGACTGTCTTATGATATGCAAAAAATATTACAGCTCTCCAAAAGCTACAAAATAGGTGATTGGTATTTCTACCAGAATCACACTGTTATCAGGATATATGGCTGTGAGCTGTGCCCCTACAGGTTGCCAAGATATGTGCCAATGAGACTGTTTGTCTTGGAATATTTCAGGCAATTCATCAATTCAGACTTCACTCATTTTCATAGTACCAAGAAAAAGGCTCAATTGAAATTAAGAGACCAGTTAGGCCCCTACATCATGAACAAAAAAGAAGGATGGAAAGAGGCCGACCATATATTGGGTGAATAGTTCAGATTAAAGACAAGCTTTTGGTGGGTACCCTATGACCCAAATGGCTTTATCAATGCAAGAACGATAAATATAGGCTGTCATCCTACGAACATTGCAGTATCCCTGAAATAGAACAATTATCCAACCAAGATGAGTGGGTATAAGGCACACTAATTGAACAGCTCACTGAGGAAGAGAAAATGGAACAAAATATGAAAAATCTTGAAAAGGCTCTTGACTTAGATTCTTTTGGGCAGGTGTCATTTAAAGTGCCACAGCAGACCGGAGAAGGCACTTCAACTGCTGCAGCTTCACAACAAGCTTCCCAAGAAAGGACTACTCCAACAGTAGGAACAACAAAGGGCAAGGAGGTAGTAGACACAGAGCAAGATACAATGACAGACCGGCTAACTACCTCAAAGGAACAGGGTGAAGGGAAAGCCCCTTCATTACGACTAGAGGTACCAGCATTACAGACTCCTCTCAATGAGGAAAGGAGCAAGAAAAAGGACACAAAAGAGACCACACCTGCAAGTGGATCAACAGAGCAGCCAGGGGCCAAAAGGAAAAGAGTATATCCTCTACCTGAAGAGGAAATTAGTGAAGAAATCACAGAAAGCCCAAGAGAGGAGAGGACAACCAGCCAACAGACATCCACCAGCTCTCACAGGCAAGAAATGGAGAAGCAGCATGGTATGGAAGTTTCTTCCTTAAGGCCGCAAAGTAAGCAACGTTCTGATATTAAAGGAACATTCATGGAGATTAAGGCCCAAAATGAGTCATTGAGAATACAGTTTTATGATCAATTTCTCAAAATGACACCCTCCAAATAGCAAAGACTAATGGCACATATGACATTAAGGAGGAGAAGATGATCTTAAGTCATTTTAAGCCTAAGGTTCAGCAACCACAGTGTGCAGCTGACTACATAAGAACAAATCTAGAGGTCCTTGCTAAAGATATACACCCAATGGACCATACTGAACTGCACAAACAAACTGGTGAAATGGTCTATGCTACATTGGCAGACAAGGCAATGCTGGCCCACCAATTGAAGGAGTCATTAAGTAATACATCTGCCCAATTGGATTTGGAAAAGATATTTTCCTTAGCTAAAGACAACAGAATAAAGACCCTACAAGAGATAATTATTGAGCTGGGACATGATCCCAAGGATGCCAAGGGCATCAAAGCACTGATAAAGAAAAAGGAAGAAGATATTGCTGCACTTAGGAAGCAATTGAAGCTGCCTATCACCATGTACCCCCAAACTACAGAACTTGTACAAGAAAAAGCAGAAGAAGACGTAATGGATTTGTTGATGAGGATGAATCAAAGGCTAAATCAAATAGAGTAAGAGTTGGAGAAAGCATTGCAAGCCAAGCAGGGAGAGTCGACCTCCTAGCCACCTAAAACAACTCCAACAGTTACAACTGCTCCCCCCACAGTCACAGCAACAATTCCTCCCATTGTCCCAACATCAACAACAGGTACATCAGCCACAGATGCTTCAACGACAGCAACAACAACAGGACCAGATACCAGCATGAACATAGAAGAAATGATGAAAGCAGTAAAAGAACTAGAAGTCCAAATGTCAGAGCTTAAAGAGGCAAAAGAAAGGTTGACCAAGCTAGAGGTAAGCTATGACAAATCTACGATAACAATGGTAGAGAAAACCATATAGGTAAAGGCCTTGGAGAATAAGGTGAAATCCTTGGAGAAAGATCTCACCCTTCATAAACCTCCAGTAGAAATTAAAACAATTTTGTGGACCAAAATTGGCCAGCCCATCACTGATCAATGGCAACCAATTCAGATGATCCATGAGCAAATTGAATTGATAGAAAGGGCCCAAGTATAGATTCAAAAGGCCAAAACATCATTGGGAAACATGCCCGAGTAGGCCAATAGACTAATTCATTTTTTGAACACTCACACCAGGGACCAACTAGCAGCTCTGGAGATCAGGGACAGAACAGGCACTATTTTGACAGTGAAAAAGGTGCTAACCATGAGGAATTTCATACAAAATCTGGAAATAAAGTGCCAAGAAATGCAGATGGAAATAAATGCCTTCACAGAGAAGTTTATAGTCTTGCAGCAGAAGGGTCTACCCAGTTTGTTAACCAACAATCAAAGACTGTTGACACATGAAAAATATGCTCACAGGGTAAATACATATGTTGCCAATTAGATCACAACATCAAGCACTTCAAAAAACATAGGACCTCCCTCTGGACAAAGCTTATATGACAAGTCGGAAAATCTGTTCTATATTGAACATGAGATAAATCATCTTTTTGAAGTCCAGCCCAACTTCTATAGATATACTGAAGCAGATGAAACATTAATAAAACTGCAAAGACACCAGTTGCCAACAGATCAATGGTGGCAGAGCATGTTGGAGGTATTACCCAGGTAGTTTTGATTTTTCTTTATCATCTGCATTTAATCCAATGGCAAAACAAGTGGCACATATCATAAAGATGAAGACAACAGAGAAAGGGAGTCAAGCTGGAACAGCAACGCAGGAACACGAAATCAAGGGACAGCTACCAGCTGACTTACTCTATTCAAAAAGTCAAATATCTCTGACCAACTAAGCATCCAGCACACCAACATTTACTCCTGCATTCATTTCTCTCATTTACTTCTCCTGTAAAGTAGATGAATGAAGTTATTATGAGATATTTTTCCATAAGATATTTTGTAACTCCTTTTTGTATAATACCTCCCCGTGAGATGTATTCTGGGTCGGTGATATCTCTTTTGGAATTGCGTTGTATTTCTAAGAACTCTTCTGAATAAAAGGCAGCCGGAATGCATTGTTGATGAACTAAACTCTTTGGATGTGGGATTGATGATCGTGGACTATGTTGCAAAATTCTTGAATTACTTCATGGATCAATAAGTCTTTTTTAACTCATGTTTTACAGTTTTTGTGTTTTTATGTATCATCTGTGTTCATAATCTTAACAGCAGGGAAAAAGAATAACCAAGAACTTACTTCACTATACTTTGTGTTCAATCTTTGTTGTTTTTTATGTTTTCTTCATAAACTAGCATAAGCAGGAATTCTTTATTGCTCCTGTTTCCCCTGGTTCTTACATTTTGAGTATACTTAGGGAATTCTTAAATTGCTCCCTGAAATATTCATTCACTTTCCCTTTGCCAGCATGATGAAAGACTCTTAATTTCCTTTCACCCCCTGACCTCCATGTCCATCCAATTTCAGTTTATAAATTGCTCCATGATCTAATTATCTTGCTCTGTAGTGCCTCCTCTGTCAAAGAAAAACCATATCCAGTAGTATAAACTCTTAGACTCGATAGCCCAATGGACTGAACTTCTTAGACTTTCATCCCTGTTTTATTGAAAATCATCATCCAACCAACTTAAAACAAAACCCTGTACATCATAACTAGCCTAAAATACCTTGAAACAAAGCTAAATTATAAAGAGAGAGCCCTCTTTGGATGCAAATTGGCTAGAAACTACATCTAAAAGATTGGTTAGTGATTACCTCGACCGTATTCCCTTTGCTCACAATTTTTGGGGAACAACCTCAGTGATAATAGATATGACAGTAGAAGTTATGTTTAATTTATGGTTTTTTTCCCTAGAAGGAAACCCATCGCTATATATGAGGGAATTGTATTGCGTCTATGCAGATCTGTATTTTGAACGATAAAGAGAGAGGAGATTTAGCAAGTGAGAAGAGGGAATTACAATGGATCTGTTGTAGTTGTATCTCTTCAGTTTGCAGGATAATATAAAAGGAAGGACTAGCTATTTCTCCATGGATGTAGCCCAAATTGGGTGGACCATGCATATCTGTGTCTCTCTTGTTTTATGTGTTTTTTGTGTTTATATTTATGCAATATATTTTATGTGTTCCATTGCTCTGTAATATATAATTTTATAACATTGGGAAGTCCTAGAAGTGCTAGGTTCACCATATCATCTCCAGCAACAGTAATCCCAACACTTCCAAGATCATCCCGACAATGGGTGAACTTGGTCAAGTACTTCGGAATTGAGTCACCCTTCTCCATCTTGATCTATCTAAGTTTGTTCTTCAGTGCCAACTTCCTATGGTCACTGTTATTTTGAAACAAGTCTGTTAATTCCTTCCATAATGAAAATGGAGTGTCCTTACCATGGAGATTCGAGACAATGTGATCTCAAACTCCTTCCAAGATAATCCTTCTCGCTTTTGCCACACACTTTATCCATTCATCTAGATCTTTAGCATCAGTTGCAGGAGGACTTGGAATATCATGATCTATGAATTCCTTGAGGGCATTGTCTTCTAGCACTACCTCCATCCCGTCCTTCCAAGCTATGTAATTTGAGCTTCCTTACAGGGCATACGCAAGTCTCAAACCGTAGAATGACATATTGTTGAATTTGAAGTATGAACTTGAAAATTCAGTTTCACTTGCACAACAAAATCAAATTCTCCTCTTCTATATTTCCATTAGCTCTGATACCATGTATATTTTTACTTGTAGATTCAACAACTTATGTGATATATTAAAACACAAGACAAGAATCTAGTCTACTCTTCAGCAGAAACCAAAATTGATTGATGAAAAAAATAAGCAGAAAAGGAAAAATATCAATCGCACATAACGCAACATTTTTCTGGGGAAAGAAATTGGTCAAAACCCTGACTATCTATATTGCTTTAACTATTATATCTAAGAAGAAAATACAATTCTTGTTCAACCTGAAGAATTCTTGCTCAAGTACAATCTAACTCTCTACCTCACAAGCCAACTCAAGCCAACACTTAGCCAATTCTGCTGCCTGTCAAGCCCCTACTTCCTTGCACAATTCCTAAGAGAATTACCCCATATTTAATTGGGAAATCCACTCTCCATAACTTCACAATCCATCATCCCTCAGCTGATTGCATGCACCATCTGTACAACTCAGAAAATTATACAACTAATAGTAGACTGTTCCTGAACTCTAATATCATCTAGGTCTTCCTCTGAACTGACATGCATGAGTTATTTATGAGTGAATCTTTAGTTAACTAGTGTGATATTGAGGATGCAATGGTGCTCGTACCCACTAATAGACCTCCTACTAGTTATTCTAACAGTTAGAACTAGTTAAATTGACTATAAATCAATTAGACTTAATCAATTACAACTCAAAAGAACTCAACCTAGGCCCCAAAAATTTAGGGATCATTCTACATGACTCTAGATAGACTTCTAACTCAAATTTCCTAAGTCAACTAAGTCAATTTGACTTAGTTAACTATTACAAGTTGCTATGAGAATAGAGTTTTGATTTAATTCAAAATTTAATTCAAGGACAAATTAAATTAGAATTTCTAAATGTTATTTTTAACGTTTCTTGTTGCTATTTTCAACAGAGTTTGATTATGTTGTCTATTTGTGTTTGAGTGTTTGGTGTGTATTATTTTGTCTAGTTGATTTATCTAACATGGTATGTTTGCAAGTAGGTTGAATGTTTGATGAATTGCATAACATCACTATCTGTATGTAAATTTGCATCAAGAAATGATCTTGTTTTAAGATGGTCTTACTCACACACATGTGTTGAGATAGTTGACGTGTAATTGAGTGTAACAGGTGAAAATTGTAGCATTATGTCTAATGACTATGAGTTGACTATGGATTATGACATGATTGTTAGTTCTATTAAAGGTTGATTTCAAATTTATAGAATGATTGTCTTGATATTTGGAACATATGGTTGACATGTGTGAGAAGTTGTAGGAAAACATGCTTGGCATTAGTGTGACAAGGTAAGATAATTGGTATATTATATTTGTTTATACACTGACAATTATGTGTTTATGGAAATATAATGCATGGGATTACATGGAAAGGAAATTGCCATGGAATCTTGAAGAAGGATCATGTTGAGCTTTCCCTTGGAGGATTTGGGAACCATGGGGATTGAGTCATGGTGTTTATTGTTAATCTTGGTATTTTGTGATTTGTTGAGCTTGATTTTTGGTTTTGTTTATGTATGGTGCAACGCCCTGCCACTTTGTTTGTGGTGTCGTATTGCTATTGGTTTTCATGGTTTTATTCTTGGTTTATTTTGATTTTTATGTTTGAGAGTCTTGAGAATTGGTTGGGAAATAAAAAAGTTGATGGAACTATGAGAGAGATGTGTGGAACCAAACATGTAATGAATGACTCAGATGAAGATGGTGCATGTGTAAGGCTAGTTAAATGTAAGACTATGATAGTCGGCTAAGTTGGTTGGGTCAATTAGTGGAAATGGATGGTGGTAGGACAATCATGAGAAAGCTAACAAGAAAGGTAAAGTGAATGGATGTGAGGCATCTGATTCCTTGGCTATGTTGGGAATGATTATTCTTAATGTTATGCATGCTATGCATGGATAAAGGGAGTTCTCTTAACCTTGACCTTATGATATTTGGTAATTATGGTGTGATCATGTTTATGATAATGCTTATATATATGCATGTATATATGTATGTATGTATGTTGTTGTCTGAAGGGATCATGATTGTTTTATGTTGATGTTTATATGTATGTATATATGTATGTATGCATACTGTTGTCTAACGCGTTCATTAGGAATCATTCTTGTGGAGGAATGATTGCTTATGTAGGTGAATAACATGAAGAGGTTCCTGGTTCATGATGAATCAAGTGGGAAGAGTAGCCTGACACATCTCTGAGGTCAGAATCATGTGGATATGAATTGATATTATGTGATTATATTATGTCTATGTTTCTGTTATGGACATGCTAATGTTGAGAGATACATCAACGAAATCAAAACTACGTGATTCGTGGCATGCTAAGATAAGCATGGATAGCAGAGAGACACTGGAAGAAATGTTTCTTGGTAGAGGTAGTATGTTATTGGATGTGCAATGCTATTTTTGTATATAAGTTGTGCATATTTTATATTCAGTGCTTGTACCTATGGTGTTGTGTGCATATTGCATACAAAGTGCTGGGTATAGATGGTGCTATGTACATGTTGGATATACGGTGTTGTGTACATATCATATTGTGCGCATGACGAATATATGGTGTGGCGTGCATATGGTGCTCTGTGCATGTTGGATATGTAGTGTTGTGTACATATCATACTGTGCACATGATGGATATGCAGTGTTGTGTGTGTATGGTGTTGTGCGCATGTTGGATATGCGGTGTTGTGTACATATGATGCTATGTACATGTTGTATATGCAATGCTATGTACATGAGGTGTTGTGTGCATGTTGTACATATGGTACTATGTACATATGGTGTTGTGTGCCTGACTATACATGTGGTTTTGTGTGCATGTGGTGTTGTGTACATGTTATACATATGGTGCTGTGTGCAGGCAGTGTTGTGTGCATGTAGTACATGTGGCACTGTGTACATGTGGTGTTGTATGCATGTTGTGCATGTGGTGTTGTGTACATGTGGTATTGTGTACACATTGTACAGGTGCTGCAGTGTACATATGGCATTGTGTACACGTTGTATAGGTGGTGTCGTGTAAATGTGATGTTGTGCACATGTTGTGCAGGTGGTGTTGTGTGAAGGTGGTATTGTGTACATGTTTTACATATCACGTTGGTGTACATGTGGTATTGTGCACGTGTCGTACAAGTTGCGTTACGGGCATGAAATACTATTTATGTGCATTGTGTATTCATGGTATCGTGACATATGTATTCATTGTGTTATAATTTGTGTATGTATTGGTTTTGTGTTGTACATCGGGTGTAGGTGTATGTATTGTGTTGTGGTGTACATCAGATGTAGGAGTATGTATTGTGTTTTTTTGTACACTAGGTGTAGGTTTATGTGTGGTATGTCAGGTGTAGTTGCATGTATTGCATTGTGTTTTATGTCATGTGTGGTTGTATGTGTGTGATGCACACTATGTGTATGTGCACATTGTTGAGGATGTTATCCTCCACAATATCCCTAGGCTGAGAAAGGAGATCGATGGAGGTAACCTCAATCCACTTAGGGTTCAGCAGCTAGCCCTGCTAAACCAGAGAGGGCTCTCTCTATAAAGCTCACAACCAAATATGAGTGGAGTAGGAAAAATATATTAGGCTAGATATTTCAGCTCATGTAAGGTTTTGAAATTTAGGGTTTTGCTGGATGAAGCATGAGTCAAGGAACCAAGTCTAGGGTTTTAGGAAAAACTCAGTTGCAGAAATACAAAGGATCAAGGTAGGTATGTCACAATGGAACTTCGAGGCTCTTTTAATGTAGTGTAGGGGGTAAAAACGTAGGTTCAAAATGAGCATGGAAAGCATGAGTTCATTCATCAGAAGATAGATAACATAAAGATGAAATTCCTATCAAAACAAAGCTTAAAATTTAAGAATTATGTTCATCAAACTCATAGGAATATAATTGAAAGCATAGACATGGAAAGAAGATACATTAAACATTCATAAAAGTGAATCACAGAATAAAAACACTGCCACAAGATCATACCACATGAATCCCTGAATAATAGCTACAACTGGTTTGTATTACTGCAAAGTGATCAAGTACAAAGGCTCCAAAAGACTCTTAAGCATACAACCCTTTCTCTAACTTAGATTGGGTTACATGTAGATCAAAATATCAGTTTCCCCCTCTCAGGGGTCGAATCCAACATTCAAGGAACTGCTTACAAGAATATCTCCAACCATACCTAAGGCTAGGGAGGTTAGAAACCAACTCCCAATTTGGTGCAAAACTTATTCATTTGACCATAAGAACCTATACAAGCATGAATCTACTTAATTTTTACTTTGACAAACACAATTACATCTCAATGCATCACCATAACCCCTAAAATGAAAAAGTACATCAGAAAAAGTCGAATTGGACTAAGCAAACTGAGAAAAATGAATTCCACACAAAAACGTAGCGTGCCTAGAGAAAACATAGCGTGATGCTTGTAAGTGAATTTTGGAGGGATTCCCAAGCTCCAAATCAAGATCTGAAAATGATGGAGAAATATATGCCTATCTACTACACCATAGAATCTTCAAGCACTGAAAAAAACTGCTTCTAGACCTCAAAAAACCATTTCTCCCACGGCTACTCCAAAATGTAGTGTGCCTCTAAAAAACATGGCAGAAACATGTTTTTTGGTGCTTTTTGACTTTTTGACCTAGAAAAACTTGCTGACATGGATCTACGGTTACATAAATTTAATGGTCAAGTCATAAGGAATCCAGAAATGTAAACCTTTTGTTAAATGGAGGTGCCAACAAAAATGTAGCATGGGGCACACTACCATTTTGGACAAAAATATGTGTAAAATGTCTGGGTTTTATGCAAATACAGGCCTCAAAGATGGAGAAATATATCTCTAACAATGAATTTTTTTGTAAAAATGGGAGAGGTTTTTGTAGATAAGGATTTTGTGAAGAAAACCTTTCTCCTGTTTTGGAAATTCATTTTCATTTTCTCGTTATCCGTGCCACAAAATCATGACTAAAAGCGGAAATTAAATTGGAAAATTTTGATTGTTTGAAATATGTCTCCAAGAAAATTTAATACATCCCAATATGTGATACCTGTGTAAACATTGAAGGAGGGTTTTACTCCTTGGTCTATTATTGACAAAAACCTCTTTCACTTTTGTCAAATTCATCTTCGTTACTTCCGAAACAAATTTTTAAGTAATATTGTCCCTATGTGTGGAAAATGACCTCAAAACCCTAAAAATTATGCCAATCACGTCTACTGATATGATGAAGTCTATCCTTGATATTGTGGATTTTCCTCTTTTCAAGTTGGTGGCAAAGAGGCTTGTCAACTTGGCATGATATCCCACTTGCTGAATTTTCTCACAAAACCCTAAGCAACCCACTTCTTCACATGACATTTTGATGAATGGTGAAGCATTGATCTCATGGGTGTGAGCTAGCTCAAATATAGACACTTGACCCCCTTTATTATATGCCTTCTTCTCACCTTCCATGATTTTAAATTGCACAGTGAAACCCTAGATGGATGAAAGGGGAAAAAATAGAGTTTTACATGGGAAAACATGGGATTAGGGTTAGTGTCTTGAGTTGAGAGGATAGAAGGGTTAGGGAGGAGATATCTTAGTAGGAAAAATTTGTGAGTTAGGGAAGTGTGTTGGGAAGCTTAGGGAAGTGAAAATTCAGATAGACAATGAAGGGATGAGTGGTAGGAATTAAAACATAGTCCTAAACCTATTTTTTGCCAAAAATGTAGCGTACAGACTAGGGTTAGGCCTAGGGGTTAGGGAAATGAGGGAGGAAGGGAAATGAGGGTTGTGGGGAGTGTATTTGTGTATGAGGAAGGGTAGGATACATATGGAGCTAAGTAATTGTTTTCAATTTCGAAATATGGATCTTCACCCACCAAAACGCAGCATGGAGACTGTGGGAGGTTCGGACCATTGAAACGATGAAAAAAACTGATGAAAGAAGATGGCAATAGCTTCAACTAACCTATCAATCAACTGATGAAACCTTTACTAGCCCTTGAAAACCCCTATAGATGAAATCCTCATTTCTGGGAGTGAAAATGTAGCAAACTGTAGAAAATGCCTTTTGAAGCGGCAATTCGGTGTTGAACGTGATTGGATGACCTTTGTTGATGTGTTAGTGCTCAATGCCAATGGAATGAGAAATAGAAATGCTTGTGTGGTATTTATAAGAGTAAATTTCACCTTTTGTATATGTCATGGCATGACATCATCCTCCATTTTGAAACCAAAGTGATGTGTTTTGCAGTAATAATTGTATAAGTTGAAGTAGTACCTTTCCCTCAATTTCATATGCCTCCTAAGATGCTAACTCCCTTATGTGTGGACTCAAGACCATAAACATCGCTTTTTAAGATTAAAATTGACATAATGATGACAATTACAAGTGATGACATAGAACGAGACCTATATGATTATTTGACTGATCCATGACCCATGACACTTGAAAAATGACATGACCATGATGAATAATGATAACCATGAATGCTGAAAGGAGTAGCACTGACCTAAACACACCAAACAATGATCAAAGTTTTTTATTTGAAGACCTATTGAAACCATGAAAACTTGACCTATGACCCTAAAAAAAACTTTGAAAGAGAAATTTGATCACTGGTGACTAGCAGGATTAACATACACTAATAGAGAAGAAGGTACTGGGTGTTTGTTGGGTGTGGAAACTGATCTGGTCTACGTACGGAATAAGGACAATGTTAGAAGCTAAGGATTGATTAAAGGATAAGTATCAATATTTTATTTTAGCTTTATTATGCATATGATTTATGATTATGGTTTATGATGGTTACATGTGATTTATGATTTTGATCTATGATGGTTGCGTTTTGAGCTAAACTAACGTGATATGTTTATACATGATGATTTGGTCAAAGATGCTTGTTTGACATGTTGTGATAGGAAGCGAACAAAATTACAAGTATACCTTATTGATGGGCCACCAATGAAGTATGATTTAAAGTTATTTCAATTTATTTTGAATCTAATGGAAACTATATGCTTGGTACAGGAAAGCATGAAATGCCCAGTTGGGTGGTTGAAACTAACGTCAAGCATTAGTAGAAACAACAAAGGGAATTGGAACAAGAAACAATATGATGGTAAAGCATTCAGAAGTAGGGCCATTGTGGGACACTGGTACCCAATAGTGTCCATTGATTTCCATGAGCATGTTATGACCAGTATGATGGTTTTGAGGCAGGTATATGACTTGGTTGTTTGACCTTCTAATGGGAGGAGGCCTTGCCAAGGGATGGATTACCCAGGATAGGGGATGTTGGGGAACTTGGAAGGTGAGTGATTGCATGGATGGGGGTGACTGGATTTTTCGAGGGACTATGTAATAGATAAGGGAAGCTCGGTAATGGATTTGTTTTGGTGATTAGCATTGCGAGATGGAATCATATGCACATTAGGAGTGCACCCTGGAACAATGATTAGCTAACTATTCACTGAGAGGACAAGTGGTGCAAGATTATAACTCTAGACATTAGATGCATATTTAACCTTGCAGTGGAATCTAGACTTCCTGGGAAGTAGTTGAATCTTGGCATTATATTGAGGGTGGAGGTGTGAGCCCTTGGATTCCCTTGTTGCGGATGCAAACATCATATCCTTTTATTTTTTGGTTTAGCAAATGTGCATTGTGTATATATGGTTATTGAAAATACCATGATGAGCTATTTTATAAAGCTCCAATATGCGGTATGTTGTCATGTTGTCATGATGTTTTGATTTTGAGCAGGTCATTCATTATAAATACTGTAATGAGCTAAGTTATAAAGCTCCATGGGAAATATGTTTTCTTTTCGGCAGTTTTACTGAGGCCTTGATGTGGTTTAACACTAAGGAGGGTGATCCCTAAGGGGGAGGGGTTTTTAACATCCCCTGGTTAAAATTTCATGTAATAAAAGTTAATAAAGGCAAAAATATGACCACAGTTAAGGGACACTTATTCCAAGCTGAATTTTGGACAAGACATCATAGTGTGGGTGTTCATTTCAGTTATTATGGCTAAAGAAAATTGGAAAAGGCAATTGCTAAAGCATTAAAATGGAAAATGGATTTTTTTGGCACATTTATTTATAAAAATAAAGGAAATTAGGAGAAAAGGAAGGTGAAGCTCACAGGTTGCATGTGAGGAGGAAATTGAAGGGAAATAATGGAAAATGAGTAAAATAGAGGCCTCATTGATAAAAATGCTTTTGAGGATCAATGGGCAGGCTTTTGGTCAGTTTCATTTTGGATCTCTCTCATTATTCTCTCTCTCTCACTCTTGGACATATATTTTTCTTGGAACGTTCTAGATTTGGAGCAAGGAAGAAAAAAACAAGCAAAGGAATGACAAGGAAAGGAAAGGAAGGCAAAGGTCAAGTAAGGAGGAGCAGGATCAAGCAACATTAGCAGGAATACTTGCAGGTAACATATTACATGTGTGATTTCCTAGTTGATTTTGATATCCATGGATTTTCATGTTGGTATATGGTTCTCTTACTGTCGGTGGCATGGTTTTACTGGATTATGACAATGGTTTTCAACCTTGCCTTGCCTTTTTCTAAATATCCATGATGTGATGGGATTTTTTTCTTAGTTTTGAGGTTTGGAATTCACGAATGGTTTGAGAATCCGGGTGGAGCTAGTCTTAGGAAAATTCCAAAGGCCTAGGAATCCCTTGACCGGTTTTGGTGGGATACATGGTAAAACATGAGGGTCTTGTATCGGTTTAGGGCCTAGTGATCTGGTGTGGATTGTGGTAAATCCCGAGAGACAAGGAGATGGAAAATTTCTCAAGGATAGTGATGGAGTCCAGAGGCTTTCCAAGCTTGGTTTGGTTTTGTGATCTCAATGTGGGTTTCGGTGGGATCATGGTTTGGTGAGGGCAGAGGTGGTTTAATTTCTAGATTCCATTGGTTGTTTTTGGATTGGTTTATCCATGAGATCCCACATTCATGCTTGGAATATTGCACAAGGGTGACTAGCTAAAAGAAATATTTAGTTAGCCATGTCTATGGTCAGGTGGTATGTGGAAGTCTCGAACCTGGTCGGCTCTTGCCTATGTTTAATAACAAAGTTATCTTTCTTTTGTGCTTGTTATTATGTGGCCTTAATGCCTACTATCTCATTGTTATGCACATGGTTTAATGCTGGTTATAAGCATGGTTATGTGGTTGGTTATGGTCATGGTTATTTCATGTATTTACCTATAACTAAAATGATAATGGATGAAATACCTAATTGATGCCAAAACAATTAAGGGAAGAGGGTGGTGATCCTTCTTGTCAAGTCTCATATGAGTTATCAATCATTTAAACTTTGTCTTGCTTTCATTTCATATAGATTTCATTGATGCCAAGTGTTTGACAAAATGTCAGTCCCGATTGGGAATGGTCAGGCCTAGTCCTAGAGCCAATTTTGTCTTGCAAGTCTTGTTGTCATGTAAATCATGGATTCTGAAGTTATAGGGGTTTTTGGGCAGTGACCTAAATTATGAGCTTGAAAAGTGGCACAAATATCAAAGTTGTAGGCACATATTTGAGGATAAAATTCCCTAGACACATGCATGCCTTCCTGTGCAATTGTTTAGAGCCTCCCAACCACACCCTTGTCCATATCAAGGGAGTGTCTGGGGGTTTAATGGTCTAAAATTCGGTGGGACTCAAGGATTGGTCATGGGGATGTTTGGGAAGGCTTATGGGAGTCCTGTAGTAGTTATAGAAGGTCTGTATTTTGGTCTTCTGTCGATTCCACTTCCTTAACTGACACATAGGGAGTCAAATCATATCACAGTGACTTCTCGTCACATGTTTACCCTAGTTGGTCTGTTACTTGGGTAGACGTGGGAGTATAGCATTACATTATTTTAGTAAATCATGATATGTATTTTGACATGTTTAGATGGTTTTTAAAAATAAATGGGTGTGCCATTTTTCTCTAATGAACTTCCACTCAATCTCTGATGGGGTGAATAAAGTGGTAGGTCAAAGGATCGGGGGACAAGGTTTCCACTACGTCAACGAGTCAATCATTAATGAATGGGTTGACATGGAAGGCCCCTTACATACATAAGCATGCAAACCCTTTGCATAGAATTAAAAGGGTATGTGATACAAAATTAAACCTGAACATAAAAAATTACAGATATAACCATAAATATAGATATGCAACAAAAATAATACTTCATTTCATTAATATCAGGATACTGAAATATGCTTACAAACATAATGAAAATAAACTAGCTCGGGCGATGGTAGTGTATCTCTAAGAAGATATTGGTGGCTACATGCCTATGAACAATGTTACAATGAGGCTCAAGGGCCTATTTATTATTGAACAACAAGGGAAAACCTTAAAAAACCAAAACCCTAACCCCAAGAGATGGAACGCCAAGAGTTTGTGGGTCTCGTTGGGGTTAATTGGGCAGCCAACTTCTCGGGATCGTAACTTGGTCATATTATCTTTGTTTGGTGCTTACGATACCTTATTGGAAAGGTCTCTCCAAGTATTATAGGATTTTCAGTAGGCTTTGCCATATACCTAAAAAAAGCATCGTTTAGGGGTCAAAAATGCAATGGGATTTTAGGACCTGAAAAACTGCTAAAAATAGTATATGCTAAAATAAACAAGGAAACAGATGAAACTGACTAGAGGTCTAGGTGGAATAGGTAGGCAGCCACCAATATCCACCTGGATCATTCCTCCCTCCTTAGGAAGCAAGGTCCCCATTGCGTGTAGAGCCCCCATGAGGTGAGGAAATTTCTATTGAACTTAGTCCTTGGTGAACCACTTACCGTCGTGAAGGAGTTGGCCTGCTTTGATAACTTGATATAGTTGCATCCTCTATTGGCCAGTGTTCTTGATCTATATATCCATGATTTGATTAGTTGTGGCCTATTCCATGCAGTATGGGTTCAACTCTGTTGGTGTGAGTTGTTTTGCAATGTCGTATGTGTCTAACAATGGTGGAAAGTATGGCTGAAGGAAGTCTACATTGAACAATTGTGTAGAACAAGGAATAGTGGAATGCTGAGCTCGAAGGCATTGTCCCCCACAACCTTGGTGATGGTGTATGGCCCATATCGAAGTGGGCGAAGCCTGTGGTGGTTTCCAACGAGGCACTCCCTCTACAAATGTAGCTAAACTTTGTCGACCACCTAGAACTTATGAAGAACTCGATGCTGGTCATGGATTTGCTTGTACTTAGCATCAGCTCTATCCAACATATCATGGACCTGCTAATGGATGTGTTGAATTCACTCATTGAAGGTGTTAGCCATATCGACTTTGGACTAGACATGAGCCGAATCTACTTGAGTAGCTGAAAATGGTATGGCCACATCAATGGGACATAATGGACGAAATACTAGCCCTAACTAAAATGGGTTGTGGCATGTTGAGCCGTCGAGAGCTCTGTTGTAGTTGTGCTGGACATAGGGGAGGATTTCATCCCATGTGTGTGGATGCTTCAAGTTGTACATGCACATAATGTGTATGATCATCATGTTGACGACCTTTGTTTGGCCATCAGTTTGGGGATGGAAATTTGTGGACTTAGTAAGTTTGGTATCTAACATCAACCAAAGACTTGACCAAAATGCACTCAGGAATATTTTGTCCCGATCTGAGACAATCGAGTGTGTGATCCCAAAGTGTACCCACACTCACATAAAGAAGAGTTTAGCAGTGGCCTCTGATGTGATACTCTTCTTTCAGGGCACCATAATGGCCATCTCAGAGAATCTGTCAATGACCACGAAAATGCAGTTGTGTTCATGCTTAGAAGAAGGAAGGCATGACATGTAATCCATGGAGATGGATTCCCAAGGTCGACTAGGAGTAGGAAGAGAACTATATAGGCCTTGCTTCTTGATTGTTGGCTTGACAATGGTGCAGGTAGTGCAGGATTTAATGTACCTCCCAACATCCTGACAAAGGTTTGGCTAATAAACATACTTTTGCAGTACTTCCACTATTTTATCTAACATTAAATGTCTAGTGACCCGATTGTAATGCGCCTCCCAAATCATCTTGTCACGCTCGCTTGAAGGAACACAAATGTGTCCCAAGTGGCATAATAGTGCATCCTGAAGGTGATTATTTGGAACATTCTCACCTTCCAGGAGTGTCTGGTATGTGCTTCCAAATTCTGGATGGCTCTTGTAAATATGTGGCCACTCCAGAGTCTCATGCCCACAGGAGTCGAGAATAGTGATCAACGCCATGGATGGAGGTCAGATGGGGCAATCTCCAACATTATTGGTGCTGACCTTCTTATACTTAATGTTCAAATGGAATTGTTGTAGGTATGTCGACCATTTCTGATGGCGATCATTGTGCAACTTCCCTTGTGTTTGTATGAACTGCAGGGGTCGGTGGTATGTCTGGATGACCATTTCCTTCCCAGAATGTAATGCTCGCACTAACAACATGCCTCCACATTGGAATATATTTCTTTGTTGTAAGTGGGATAATTTCGGACTGTGTCTGAAAGTGTCTCACTGTGGTAGGCCACCGGATGCCCCTGCTAAGTAAGAGTTGCACCAATAGCACAGTCGAAGGTGTTTGTCTTAATCTCAAATGGTTGTTGTAGGTCTGGTAATGTGAGAACTAGTGCAGAGTAGAGGTGATGCTTCAACTCGGAAAACACCTCTTGTTTGGTTTCAGACCAAAAAAATATTTTCTTTATCTCCACCCTTGGTGACTTGACTTAAAAGCCAAGTGATTTGAGAGAACCCCAACACGAACCTACGGTAGAAATTGGCAAGACCTAAAAAGATGCAGATTTTTGTTAGAGTGGTTGGGGTTGACCAATCCTGAATGATTTATATCTTGGCTAGGTCCACATGCAAACCCTAATCATCAATGATGTACCCTAGATATTGAACATGGTTCATGCTAAAAGTGCATTTCTCCAAATTAGCACACAACTTGTGTTGTTGCAGGGTTTGAAGGACTTGTCAAATATGGTGTAGGTGCTCTTCCCAAATATGGTTGAATATCAAGATGTCATATAAATACACCATCATGAATGCATTGGTGAAGGGTCATAAGATGTTGTCCATCAATCTCATGAAGTTTGGGGGGGCATTCGTTAACCCAAAAGGAATGACCAACCACTCGAAAAGGCCCTCCTTGGATTTGAAGGTAGTCTTCCACACATCAGAAGGTTCAATAGGAACCTAGTGATAACCAGACTTCAAGTCAATCTTTCTGAAATATTTTCCCCCCCTTGAGCTGGTTTAAAACATCGTTAATCTGTGGGATTGGGTACCTATTCCAGATAGTGATCTTGTGCAACTCTCGATAGTCAATAAGAAGTCTCCAGGTCCTGCCCTTATTCAGTACCAATACAACCGGGCTCCCACATGGGGATGAGCTTGGCCTGATGTACCTTTTCTGCAACAGCTTCTGAACCTACCTCTTGATCTCACTGTTCTCTAGAATAGAGCATTGATAGATCAGTCCATTGGGTAGCGATGTGCCCAAAGTCAAATTGATAGAAGGCTTGACATGACAATGCAGAGGTGCCCTTGTAGGTGAGGAGAAAATGTACCTATAATCCTCCATGACCTTGTCCATCCACTGTTGTTGTGCAAAGGAGCCTTGTCTTAAAGCCGTGGACATAACTTTCTTCTTTCCCTGAGGGAAAATCATAAGGAAAACAAATTTTCTAGTCTGGGAAATGATCTTCCTGCATTTCTTTGTAGTGATCAAAGAGATGGTAGTAGGCAGGGCTACCTCTGGTATCATGTACAACTTATTGCCCAAAGTAATAATCACAGAGTGAGGTCTAGACTCATATACATCAAAAACTTCAAGAGGAGCAACATCACACAATACCTCATCCGTGAAGGGCTTGATGTTGTAGGGAAGGTGACACTACTAGCTGATGCAGAGATCTCGTCCTTGATGAAGCCACCTAATGGTGTATGATTGTGTATGTGTTTTTTTCGGAAGGCCCAACTGCTTCACGACCTATGCTTGATCAGGAGCTCAAGACCAGGTGTCGAAAAATGCTCAAAAATGAAAGTGCTCAGAACCTTAACCCAAGAACCATGTGTTGCGGAGGTAAATCCCCTCTGCGGACAGAGGTGGATCCCACTAGCCCCACAGGGGTCTAGCAACAATCAATCACGCTGCATGCAAGTTCCTAGCTATATAATTTAGAAGTCGATCAAGGAGACCAACCTGGGATCCAACGCTTGTTTTTTGTGGGGGGAAGTGTCGCTCCTGTCCTCTATCTCCGGCCGGTCGCTAT
>APFE030159044.1:34736-57552 GCA_000404065.3 Pinus taeda
CTTTTTCTTTTCTCTTTAAAAAAAAAAAAAAAAAAAGATGATGCACGTAAAGCTTTCAAGGTTCATTTTCAGAAAATTGCTTGCAAAGAAACTAATAGCCAGTTTTTGAAACAAAACACAACAACCTAACAAGGCAAAAGAAAAACGAGATTTTCATGCAATCATGTAAGTTGAGTTCTCACGAAAACGAGGAAAAATGAGTGGGCTATAAGCGAGATATTTGCAACATGAAATGCAAAAGCTGATATAACCACTAGGAGAAGATAAAAAATCTGATGATAACAGAACTAGGTATGTGAATTGTCAATCCAACGGGAGGTTTGATAACACAAAAACAACAAAATGTGAAATCGGAAAGCAATGGCAAACAACCGAAGGACGAGACACCACCAGCCAATAATCAACCTAAAAGACTCCCAGAAGGCATACAAAGGGCAAAAAACCAGATCCAAGCATCAGAGACTGACCAACAGGCTTATAAACAGATCTAACCAATGTGGCGCGACTGTGAGCCTGCAACTCGCGCTAAACAGAGTGTAGCGCGAGTTGTCCGAAAGCAGATCGTGCCCAGTAGCGCGACTATTCAGAGGAAAAACGCGCTGGCGGAAAAGTGACAGGCAAAAAAGACAGAGGCGTGACTGTGAGCCTGCAACCCGCGCTAAACGGAGTGTAGTGCGAGTTGTCCGAAGGCAGACCGCGCCCAGCAGCGCGACTGTTTAGAGAAAAACGCGCTGGCGGGAACTTGCCAGACAAAAAAAAAAGAAAAAAGAACTAGACAGAGCCAGTGAGTGAAGGATAGCAAGAACTGTAAGCAAAGAAATTGTTCAGACAAGAAAATGACAGCAAAACGACATGCGAAGCAAGGTCGATACTGTCCAATTTGTAAATCAACCCGGAGATGGACTAAAGGGGCGTTGATCTACTTCACTTCAGCATAGCGGAAGTGTTTCGAAGGCTGCCTGGCTGCTCTTCAGGCTCCGTCCTCGATTTACAAATCAGACAATATAACTCAAACAATCAAAAGACAAACTCCCCAGCAGAGTCGCCAATTTGTTGCGGAGGTAAATCCCCTCTGCGGACAGAGGTGGATCCCACTAGCCCCACAGGGGTCTAGCAACAATCAATCACGCTGCATGCAAGTTCCTAGCTATATAATTTTAGAAGTCGATCAGGGAGACCAACCTGGGATCCAACGCTTGTTTGTTTTGGGGGAAGTGTCGTTCCTGTCCTTTATCTCCGGCCGGTCGCTATCCGCGCATAGACACCTGCACAAATGAAGAATAACCCACAAACAAGCATAAAATCCAAAAATCATACAGCTATGTACCAGTCAAGCAAGATACAATCACATATTAACAATATAACACATGAATGAAACCATAATAACAGTCGCTTATCATTAAATAAAAATGAGAGAAGAAATTACAACCACTTAAGGCTTGACACTGTAAAACTCCTCTAGCTGGGTGGGCAGTCAGTCTGACATGTCTTGCAAAGTCACTTTCTCTCTCCACAATTCGGCAGCATAACCTTTCTTTCAACTCTTAGCTCAAAACTATCTCTCTCTCACTAGCTTGTTCACTCTTTTGCTTTAGCCTCCAAAAACTAGCCTGTTCATTATGGGGAGACAGGCTTTTATAGATAAAGGGAGAGGAGATATGCATTGTATGTGGACACATTCTGAGTTTTGGTAATGTCTCATAATAGCCATTTCCTTGGATAGAAAATCCGAAGCCCGACTGCTTTTATGGGCTTTTTCCTTCAGGGAACTGAGTGAGTCACAAGGGGAAAAAGCATTCTATCATGCGCTGGCCAAAAATCATGCCCAAATTGTGTGGCGCGGGCCATGCTCTGGGACAAAGCGCTTATGGGCACGCCCTCTTTGTAAGGACTGAGCCATTGGCGCGGGGTAATATACTGTGTACCCGCGCTAATGGGAAAAAGGCATTTTCCAAGGTTAATCTTCAGAGGGTGTCTTTAGGGTTATTGAACTTCATACTCAGGAGGCCTCAATGCAAGTGTTTTCAAGTTATGTCACTGGTCACAGGTCCGTAAATGTGTCCTCCAATGTGTGACAGTGGGGGTGCGACAAGGACGGTGGCCAACGGTGACAAATTACTGCGTAACACCATGGGCTAACTTTAACTGCTGGCGGTTAATGCAACATTAATGTGTGGTCACATAGCGGCAGAGAATCCAGTTAACTAGCCGTTAACTACCAGTTCACAATGGTTATGGCACAAACTCTAAGGCGAACCACCAGTTAAGTTAAATTCGGTCACATGCAGTTAATTCAACCAACAGCTAGCACTGACGATTATGGGTAGGTTGGCGGTCTTCTTTGCAGCGGCGCCAAAATCGGCGGTCTTGCCATTTTGGCGGACCTAATTGAACTCTAACTTTAGTTAGCTGGAGTTAATTCAGGGATAGAGAGGCGGTTCTGAGCACTTTAATTTTTGAGCATTTTTTGACACTTGGTCTTGAGCTCCTAATCAATGTTGAAATGAGATTCTTTTGGTTCCTGCTATCTACAATGAACTATAGTGGATAACCCTTCACCCACATCTATGAGTGGATGTGGCATTCCCCCTCCTCTGGATCTTCAGGCTAATTCCTCTGGATCTTGGTGGTGGCTACGATGAAACTAGGCTCGACACCAATGATATGCTTCCTTTTGTCATTCCCCTTGTCAGGTTTTGACTCAAAGTCAGATCATGTGTCTGATTCAGAAGCCTTCAGCTCGGCCACCAATGACTACATGGCCCGACACTCACTTGTGTTGTGAGTGGAGCTCTTATGGAAGTCACGCCATTTTTCTGTGTCCTTCTTTTTCTTTAGGGTGTTGTTCTTTCCTTGCGACATCATAGGTCATCCTGGCTCACCCCACCTTGGCTTTGAACTTTGCTCTATGGTTTGGGCACACATTTTCCTTGCTTCAGATTCACAGGTCCAAAGTTTCGCTTCTTCTGTTTAAACTTCTGCTCAATCTTGACAATGTATCGGTATGCTGTGATGAACAAGGATATGTCCAGGAGCTATATCTCATCCTGGTTGTACTTGTGAAGGAAACCGCAATACTTGAGTACCAAATTCTGCTCAGAAACCTTAATACCCAATTTTTTTGTGGTGGGTATGGAAAACATTTGTGAACTTTGACACATCTTGGTCCCTTCCCTGCCATAGTGTGGTTCACTTTATGTATTTATCTTCATAGCTCTTGATAGGGTAATATTGTTCCTTGATGGCATCTCAAAAGGAATCCCAAGTGGGTGCGGCTGAAAACAATGAGGATTTTCTTTCGTCCTTTTGTTCATAGTAGGTTTTCCACCAGTCCTTGACATGTGGGATGACTTTGAGAAGTGAAAAAGTAATCTTTTCCTGATAGGAAAGGTCATGAACTGAAAAATATCCTTCAAATAGATTCAACCATTTATCGCTAACATTTTCATCTATATGGACTTTAAATATGGGAATGTCAAAGTTAACTCGTACCTTAAAAGGAGTGGTGCCTCCAGAGCAGTTGTTGGATGAAGATGCATCGCGTGTAGGTAACCGTTGAAGGATCTAGGGGAATTTATCCATCGTCGCGTTCCTATGTGGCTCAAGGGCTTCATCAAGCAATATTTTGATAGGATATCCTGCCCCCTCATCTTTCTTTTCTTCCATTATACGAGGTTGTCAGGGTTTGTGAGGTTGGTCTTGCAAAGGTTCAACCAGATCGAGCCCTAACTCCTTATACCCTGACCTCATTGGGAACATGCAAAGAAAAACAGAGAAAGAGAAGGCTAATCTAATACCACTTATCCAAACTTTAAGAGGAACACAACAAATTACAGATATAATCATAAATACAGAGATGCAATGGAAATAATACTTCATTTCATTAATATCAGAATACCGAAATATGCTTACAAACAAAATGGAAATAAACTAGCTTGAATGATGGTAACTTATCTCGGAGAAGAGATGTGGTGGCTACATGCCTTTGAACTATGTTACAATGAGGCTCAAGGGCCTATTTATTATTAAACAACAAGGGAAAAC
This sequence comes from Pinus taeda, assembly GCA_000404065.3. Taxonomy (NCBI): domain Eukaryota; kingdom Viridiplantae; phylum Streptophyta; class Pinopsida; order Pinales; family Pinaceae; genus Pinus; species Pinus taeda. The sequence continues at coordinate 38,781 of APFE030159044.1, forward strand.
CATAAACAACCAAAACCCTAACCCTAGGAGATGGAATGTCAAGAGTTTATGGGCCTCGTTGGGATTAGTTGGGCAGCCAACTTCCCGGGGTTGTAACTTGGTCATATTATCTTCGTTTGGCGCGTACGATACCTTGTGATAAAGGTCTCTCTGAGGACTACAAGATTTTTGATAGGCCCATAGCCTTACCTATGACTATGGACATTATACAAACCTAATAAAAAGTCGTTTAGGGGGTCAAAACTGCTTCAGGAGTTCAAGACCCAAAAAAAAGCAAAAAGTAATAAATGCTGAAATAAACAAGGAAACATATGGAACTGACTAGAGGTGTAAGTGGAATAGGCAGGTGACCACCAATATCCACTTCGATCAGTATGCAACAATTCATTCTTATGATTAGGCACAGTGCGTGGTTCTTAGAGCCAGAGCGGGGGACAAGAGTCTGATGTTGTTGTTATAGTAGAAAATACTTAGGGAAATTCCTAACAATGTGGATCCATACCTTGATTGATCAGTATTTACTTTGGTTAATTTTTCTCCATTTCCATTTGGTGTGAGTGTGGATGAAGGAGCCTTTAGTTTTGATCTAGGGCAGTGGAAAACAGGGGGTCTAATGTAAGTGTGGAGAGTTAGAGGTATTGCAGAAGCCAATTGTTGGTAGTGGAGCGGTTCTCGAACTACTAACTTGTGGACTCATCCTACAACACTTTGACATTCAAGATTTAAGCCTTTAGAAAACATCTTGCCAAGGGTAATTCTGTTTTCCTTCACATGTATTTTCAATTTCTATCGTTATAATTTGGTTGGTATATGTTGTCTAAGTATTATTGTTCTGGTGTGGTTATGGGCTCTTGGGGGGAATTTTAAAGGCATCAATTTGACATTGTTCCTAGTATGTGGAAAATTTTCTATCCCTCTGTGAAAAATCTCTCATCCCAAGTTGGTGTAAGGAGTCATGGGGTGAGACACTTCTGCAAAATATGTCAAGACAAATTATGTGCAACCACTGGGGAGGGGGTGTTCATGCCCCCTAGGGTCGAAATCACACCTAGAAGAAAGCGTGGGAAGCTATAAACACTTTGTATTATGGTATCCCTCATGAAATCCACAATGAGATCTGTCATTTTGAGTCCCTTGCTACTATAGACTGCCAATATTTTTTAGATTCAGAGTTTTTGGAGGAGGTTTCTCATTGGGTTCTTGATCCTAGTCATACCAAGGCAAGAAGGAAATACTATCTTAACTCCATATCCCTTCACTGGAAATGAATACTTTGCTAGGCATAAGTAGGGTCTTAAAATATAAACAAGAGGAAAAGTACAACATCTTTTCTGCTTTAGAAGACATCAAACATGCCCAAAGAAATCTAAGTATTTGCTTGGAAATATTGGATGCAAGGCTAGCACATTTAGAGAGCCCCCTTTAATGTGATATTGACCCTCCTGTTCCTTCATGATCCAACACCAAAGACCTGACGCTCGTTACTTCTTCAGACTATTGACTGTTGGAATGTTCAACGACAATTTTTTGTATTAAAATTTTGTAGTAGTTGCAGCTTGGTCTATTGAATAGGATAGTTTGTTGGACAATTTAGTTATTTCACAGGTGGTTAAAAATATTTGGTTTCCCTCAAGGCAGATTGAAACCACCTACAGAGAACCAAGGCTAAGCTATGACTTGTTGGATGATGTATTTTGAATTTATGATATTTTGAGGAAATACAAATATTAATTTACAAAAAAATGACCTTCCACTCAAATATAAATGGAACTTCCAAAATATCTCAACAAATGGGATCTAAATTTTTTTATGATGTCAAATAAAAGTATGAAAGAGTTAGCCATAGCGAATGACACCAGAAGCATCTCCCTATGGAACTAGTGACATTTCCTAATTCCCAGTGTTATTTGTCTTAGGTGTAAATGCAACCCACCATTGCCATACAGGTAGAAATCCTAAATTTTGGCCACTAAGTTACTTTCTCAAGTGCAACAAGGGACTCTTGGCCTCCAATAGTCAATATTCATAGTAAAAAAATAGCTAGGCGGCTCAACAATACATATGTAGAAGTAACCTAACCTCATCGTATGACACCATAGGGTATCACCTTATCTTAAATTTTTCATAAATGAATTCATAAATATGTTAGACAAGAAGAAACTATGGGGAGTTATATGTATGTCTATCTCTATAATCCTAACTTAGACTATCAATTATTTTGTGACCATAATTGAAGGAATTATGTCTGTTATTTGCTTATGTTGGCTAATTTTAGGGGTCTACATTACTATCATGAACAAACATCTTTAATGGCATGATAAATAAGTTTTTGTAGATTTGTCATCCTTTTTTATTCACCATGACCACATTATGGGCATAGGATGAAGAGTATAGATGGCATAAAGATGTTTCTTTAGGTCCTTCATTAGTGCGCTTCAACTGGTGAAACAACAATATTTGAGACTAGGGAGCTTGAAAGTATTTTGCCAAAAAAAAAAAAAAAAAAATATTTGATGAAGACAAAATGTATGAAAACTTAGGTTTCTTACTCAATTTAATTAATTTCTAAATGTTGCGATTTTTTGCAAACGATGAGTCACACCACATATGCAAATGTTTTTAAAGAGGTATTTCACTCTCAACTTTTTTTAACTTGTCAAGATCACTCGTGAGCATAGGGTAAATATGATGTTAGGGTTGGCATGACTTTCGGGTTCCTTATTTGTGTGAATTGTGATATTCGTGAAATAAATGAAGTTCTAAGCTATGTATCCATATCAATTGACAAATAAATAAGGAATCCATGTTGAACGTGTTAGGAATAATGATTCCACCTCATAGCCACTATGTGATTTGATTATTAGGCAAAAAGATTCATGGTTTTCAAATATTCATTTTAAAAATGGTTCAATTGAGCAGTGTTTGTGGTGTTTCATCTTTCACTTTGTCATTTGAGTTGATCAATCATTCAAGCACTCCAATACAAGCTCATGATTAATGGAAATCCCCACTCACTTGTGAAACTCATGTTAGACTATTTTTAATCAAGAAAATACATTGAATACTTGATCTGAATGTTAGGAAAACTTGTTAATGCTATGCAAGCTCCCTCAAAAGTATTAAAAAATTGTGTTTAGGATCGTCTCAAATTAATCCAAATGTGAGGAATTATGTGTCAAGTGTTAGTGTCTTTTATGAGAAATTTATAAAGAATATTAGTTTTTTAAAAATCATATACAAAAAGTAAATTGCAAAAAAATAAAACACAACAAACTCATAAACACGAAGCTGATAAAGGAGTTCACCCCTCCTGGGCTACATCTCCTTGGACCTGCTTCAATGACTAAGCCCTCTTTGGGTTAATGGTAAATTATCTGATTACATGAACCTGCAATGCTCCAATGGCTTTGCAACCTACTCCATTGCATTTAGAAGACCCAAAAACCCAAAAAATGACTCTCCAAGCTTTGTAATTGGACTTCAGATGATCTAGGCTTGACCTCCTCTCCTAGTGGCCCTAGGCTTCCTTAAACTTCAACGTAGAAAAATCACATACATAAGTGACTTTCTGCCTCTGCAAATTGTTCCATTGTGTTCAGAGCATCCAAATCATTTAGGAATGACTCTCTCTTGAGCAAAAATTGGTCGAAAAATGCCAAAGTTATGGCCTCTTCAGTGTCTCCTAGGAAATCTCCACTAAAACTAGAGAAACTCCAGTTAACTTCGCCAAAAATGGAGGGATCCCAAATTTAGCGGAGTACAATAGACTTTCTCTAGTTTTAGTGGAGATTTCCTAAGAGAAACTGAAGAGGCCATAAGTTTGGCATTTTTCGACCAGTTTTGACTCAAGAAAGAGTCATCCCTAGATGATTTGGATGCTCTGAACACAATGGAATAGTTTGCAGAGGAAAAAATGCACTTTTGTACATGATTTTTCTACATTGAAGTTTAAGGAAGCTTAGGGCCACCAGGAGAGGAGGTCAAGCCTAGATCAGATGAAGTCCAATTGTAATCTTGGAGAGTCATTTTTGGGGTTTTTGGGTTTTCTGAATCCAATGGAGTAGGTTGCAAAGCCATTGGAGCACTGCAGGTGCATGTAATTAGAAAATTGACCATTAATCCAAAGAGGGCCTAGCCATTGAAGTAGGTCCAAGGAGATGTAGCCCAGGAGGGGTGAACTCCTTTGTCATCTTTGAGTTTATGAGTTTGATGTGTTTTATTTCTCTAAAATTTACAATGCCTTGGCCATTCACACCCAAGCCTTTTCCTTCATACCCCATTTTCTTCAACATGTTGGAGCCAATTCCTGTGGTATGATTTTCAAAAATAGCGAAATCATCATCAGGACACATACATGAATTCAGAGAACTACTTTTTACCTCACATGGGTCATGCTGCAGCTTTTCCAAGGCCTCGTCCTTTTCTTGCAGTTGTCGTAGCAAACTATGTTTTTCCTCTTTCTCTTCATGTAGAATCATATTCAATTTATCGTTATCTATTTGAAGACTTTGGTTATTGCGCTTCAATTCTTCCAGGGCCTCTTCCATGGCTCGCAACTAAAGCTGCAATCACTCCTTTTCCTCTGTCTATTTCTCTAGATTTTCGTACATTATTTCCACTCTTTTGGAAATTTTGACCATGGTCTCATCCATCACTTTTTCTTCCTCTGTCATTGCACGTTCCATTGTTCACGCTTGCAATTCACATCCACACAAAGACCACTCTGATACCACTTGATCCAGGTCTGGGTGTGACAAAGGACTCTTCCAAGGCCTTTTACTTTCATGATGTGTTAAATTGCATTTTTAAAAAGAACTTAAATGAATACATCTGCATGTTGTAAAGAAGAGGAACATTTCAATCATTAGCACATGAAACTCAAGACGTTGATAACGGAGTTCATCCAGGAGGGACTACATCTTTGGGCCCTGGTGTCAAGATGGTGTAGGCCGCTTCATTAAGTGTTGTCAATAGTGATGATGTACATAGAGGTGATGTCGCTATCATACAAGGAAATTTCCCTCACATAGGAGTCGCTCCAAGAGATTTTCCACTACAGGAACTCTCAGGCAAAAGACTCCTATCAGTATGACATAAAACTCATGCATGATGAGCATCCCACCAACATGGCATAAAAGGGATCTCAATGCAAAACATACATGAAAACAACATGAGTATCCCAACAAAATACAACAAAGGTATCTCAAAACATAACACAACGAATCATGACAACAAGTACATCACATAGACGATTCCGCATCACATCAAGCAGGAATCATGAAAACAAGAAATAAATAAGATCCCTCATCAAACATCAAACAGGAATCTATGTAGCACAATGCATATCAAAATAAGTACATGAACACACTGCATATACCTCACAACTAAGGGCCATATGAAGAAGTGGATGTCAAACTATTGAAGCAGTTCGTGCCATTTATCTCATGGCATCAATCACATGGAAATGGTTGCTCGCACATAAATGCTGACACCTACATTCTACTTAGAAAAGTGGCTGAAAAATAGAATGAGAAAATGGCAAATCAGAATGTACCATCAAATTTTTGACATCAAATAGTGCAAAATCGACTGCCCAATTTTTGAATTATGAGAAATTGAGAATCTAGGGCTCAAGGAATCTTTTAGATTCCCCCTAGATTCCTTAAAGAGTCTTCTCCATAGGTGGACTTGAAATCTGCAACTCCAAAAGTGAATCTGGCCTCGCCATTGCGATCCCTGCGAAAAACCATGAAAAATGAATGTAAAATTGACTATATTTTGACATGGAGAAAAATTACCTTCTCAGGAAAATTTCAAGGATCATGGTTCTACTCCCTGTTTCTGCAGCAGTCATGGCTCCACCTCCATACTGAAAAATGGCCAAAAAATGTAGAACTCTGACGGAGAAATGGAAAATTCCATTGCATTTGTGGTGTCGAGAAGTGTTGAAACCATATAAAATTTGTCAAATTCTAACAAAGTGAAATTTCGCTCCTCCTGCAAAACTCTGCCTCGAACTGCATGCACACCTCCCTCTGCCTGAGCGCACTGAAAAATTGTGTTTAAATAAAAAAAGCACCGAAGGATTCTTAAAGGAAGTCATTTTAGGGTAGTTGGTTAAAACTCCAGTTAATATGGAGGAGGTTGGGCGGTCAAACCCTGTCTCCTCCTTTTTACATAGCCAAATCCTTTTTTTTTATAATTTTTACAAACAAATTTTTGTTTTAAAAACATTAATGATTGGGTCGAGCTCGCCTTGGGCGGCCTGCCCACCGTAACTTCCCCACTGGCTCCATGCATTAATGCTGGGCGTTTGTTTTGGGTTTGGTTCGCGCCCCAAGCGTCGGTCCACCCACTTCCCCATGCCATTATGTGCCCCCCATACTTCGTGGGCTAGTTGAGGTTCCATGGTGTGGGGTGGCGGGTTCATGGCTGCCTACTCAGGTTTTGGTTACTTAGTTCCATGGGATGGGCCAGGAATTGTGGCCCACCCCTCCACCAATATTATTATGCAGTTATGAATTTGGGTGGGGTGGCAGGGTTGGTGGCCCGCCACCCCCTTTTTTAAATTTTTTGTTATTTAAAACAAAAATGTGCATTTTTTAAAATTTCGGTTTTGGACCGAAGGAGTCTTTTTAACAAGGCCACGATTTTTCCCAAAATTTGGCCGAAGTTGGCTTGATTCCGTCTGCCAGAAAAAGTCGAAATTGCAGCCTCCTTAAGCCTGCCCAGTCAGCAAAAGTCAACCCAACTTTGACTACCTCTATCTCCTTCATCCGGGCTCAGATTGACGAACTGTTCTCACTACCACGATCAGGATGACGAGATCTACGCTCTAGTCCTAGTTCAAGCATAATCCAAACACTTTGATTTTTGAGCATTCCTGAGTCTCTTTGTCCTGTGTGTGTCTCTAGAGCCACCTAGATCAAATGTGGAATTCTTGTTGTAAATCATCAAGTTGTTGTGCATGATTTTGTGTGATTTGAAAGTCAGTTGTTTGAAGAAGCATGTTTTTTCAACTTGTGTTTAGTAAACCATCGACTAAACACCAAGATGATTTATACACCAAGATTTAAGAGTACATGGTGATGTTCACATGATGTGGCATTGATTACTTTGAAGAAGAAAAAGGAAGAGGTCGTCAAGTTATATTCTTGCATGAGTGTTTTTCAAGTTTAATGGTGTTTCTTGTGACAAGATATCGCAGGATTTTGGAAGGTCCACACTTGAGCAAGAGGCTCATGATTATCCTTCATTCTCAAATCATGACATGAGTAGCATGTTAATACTGGAGGATGATGAAATCAAGAAGTGAAAGTGGACAAAAATGCCAAAAAACTTTGCAACCCTTGTAAAATATCAAATGGTCTACAATGCAATTTGATGTGTTGACTCCAAGAAGTGAAACAGATGTTGAATGCATTCTTCCAGATGTGGAATTTGGAATCGTGGAGGTAAAAGAATGGTCATTTCTTTTCTTGTTATTATTGATATTGGAACTCATTGTTGCAGTTCACTGAGATGGGATTAACTTGGAAAAGTGGTTTGCAAGGAGAAGCTTGCATTGAATGCATGTGTTGCAAAGGAAAAACATGATTCTCAGTGGGAAAGCCATCAGTTAGTTTTCTAAGCACCGAGGGATCACTTTGGTACAATAGGGTGTTTAATCAGCAAGAAACTAGCAAGCGTTGGATTGGGTCAGCAACAAAAGGAGAACATTGGTTAAAGTGCCAAGCCATTTGCAATGCAAGGCATGTCAGTGAACCCAAGTGGTTGTCATGGAGATTGTTCCAAGTAGAATCAATTAATAGAACTTGGGAAGGAGAAGAGTATTTAGCTCTCATCAGATAACCAACTTTTGTGGGTCCAAAAGCCTGTCAGTGGGAAGGAGTGATCGAAATCTGGATTACGGGCAAACATTTGCTCAAAATCAAAGTGCTCGGAATCTCTCAAAACCCAAAAATGCGAGTCTGTCTTAGCGATAAGATCCCAACGCAACTCATGTCACTCAAAACAAAGTTCATATGAGAAAGATAGTGCATGCTGCCCATTTTGTCAAACATGCAAACTTTTATGACTGGGATGTTGACTAGGCATCCGTACAACCGAGTCAGCAAAAAGAATGAATATTTCAAGAATATTCTTTTTGCTTACTGATATGTATGGATGCCTAGTTAGCATCCCAATCACACAATTTTTCTTTCTTGACAAAATGGGTAGCAGGCTCTCTCTTTCTCATACAAACTTTGTTTTGAGTGACACGAGTTGTGTTGGGATCGTATCACCGAGACGGACGCGGTCATTCAAGTTTTGAGAGATTCTGAGCACTTTGATTTTTGAGCAAATTTTTGCCCCTAATCCAGATTTCGATCAATACTTCAATTTTCACACCTTAAGGAAAAATTGTTTTTTTGGTTAATAATTCATAATCGGTCTAAACTAATTCACGTCTCACTTCTACATGATTTAGCTAGATTGACCTTAGGGATACCCTCCTAGATTAGGATCCCTTAGTTTGAAGTGTAGGATAAGGCCATTGAGTTGATAGTGGGCGGATTGCCTAGTATTTGCCTCTAGGCTCTTTGGTTGCAGTTAGGAATTTCCATCTAGAAGAGAGTCTGAGTGGAAACATGCAACATATCCCCTTAGTCTTTATGGTGGGTTTTACATTTTGTTCTTTCCTTTCTTTTTCGTCTATTCTTTGGATTTGAAGGGTGTACCATGCTCAAATGTTCAAATGTTTGAGTTTGTTGAGTTGGTGAAGATTGGACAAAATTGACATTGATGTGTTGTGAAGGTTTTTGTGGGTGTCATATTCCTTATGAAGGTACCAATAATTAGGTAATAAGGGCTAGCTTGTGGAGGGCCATCATATGGGTTATATGTAGCATACAATGTGGATATACATATGCTATGATTTTGAGGATTGCATTAAGCACTATGAACATGTTACGATGCATGATATCATGAGGATCCATGTTAGGACCTAAATGTAATGGGCATGGTCCATTGTGTGGGATTTTTTTGGAGATGTGTAAGGCATGTTGGAGTCTGCATATGTGGGTAGTCCATAAAAAGTACTAGTACCACTTTGGGAGGTGTTGGATCCATCATAATGGTTACCATAGTGGCTAGTTCCATGAGGAGTTGTATGCTTACATGTGTTTGTAACATGGCCCATAAAAGAAATCACCATCTATTCATGAGATAAACAAGAGTATCACATTCAAAAGAGTGAGGTTGGGGAGAATATAGAATAACTATATATATATATATATATATCTATATCTATATATATATATATATATATATATATATATATATATATATATATATAATAATATATATATATATATAGATAGATATTGTGATTGGGCATAGATGAGATCATAGTTTTCTCCCTTGAGAATAACCCCATTATTTTTATTAGGAATGATAGTAACCATGTCTTTAGAAATTAAGGGAAAGAGGTATTTCAAATGCTAATCCAATAGGTTTTTATCTTTGACCTACATATTACACAAGCACCATTAATTCCACTCTGGGATATGACTTGTGATATGGCTAGATGTGATTTGGAAAAAATATAAAGGGATTTCCAATCCTATGTCAAGACACACTAGTAATTGGAAGAAGGTTTGGAAAAAAATAGTTAAGAATGTAACACTAGTATGTGAACTATTGCCTCATTGGTATACCACTTGGTCAATGGTCTAGTGAGGGCTCTTTGGAGTAACCTAAGCCATATAGTATCATTAGTGATGTTGTTAGATGAACACCATAGATGAAAGGTCATGATGTGGTTGGTTGGATCTTCACATAGTTGTCCCTCGAATTTTAGGATATTAGAGGGAAGTTAGATTAACGTGAGTGGCCAAGTAGAATAATGGAAGATTAAGTCATTAGTCAACTTTGTCAAATCAAATAGATTTATATGGAGTGGAGGTGGAGGTGGTGCTAGCGAGGTATCTTTTTTCTTGACATTAGGAATGATTGGTAAACACCCAAAATAGACAAGGTTGAGTTCCCAAAAAGAAATATTAGAGAAAACATATTTATTAAAAATGATCCTAAAAAAGGTGTGAAAGATTTTTTTGATAACAAAATATACTAAAAATAACTCCCAATATTAAAAGAAATCCTCTAAACCTATAAAAACATCCAAATAACATGAAAAATTAAAAAATGCCATTACTCTTTAAATCCATTTCTTAAGATTCTTTTCTAATTCCTTACTTTAGTCGTCCTTTAAAAAAATCATTAATATAAAAAACATAATAATAATAAAATAACACTTTTTCCTTAACAAAATGACACTTCTTCCCTAAAAAGTAAACAACAATGTATTAAATCCTAAATATTACTCTTAAATATTTATTAAACAAAACTACAAAACTCTAAATATAAAACTTTATTATAAAGGTCTTAAATAAACAAATTAAAAATAAAAGTAATTCTTATACGATATTAATGAAAAACATTTATTTTTTAAACAATTTTATTTAGTAAATATCCATTGTAATTAACTTTTAACTTGCAGTGTTTTTAACTGGAAAATTATCTATTTTTAGAATAGATAATTGTAAATCTAATTAAAAACCTGTGATTTTTATTCTAAATTTATTTTTTGCAATTTTTTAATGAGACTCATTTTTGAATTTCTAGTTAAATTATGATCTTAAATAATTATAATTTCATGGGATTATGCACCAAGGTTGGAATTTGGATTTCTCTTTATCCGTCATACCAATTTTTAATTTTTAATTTTTTTAAATCTTTATGTTTCCCCAAAAGGAAACATTATGTTCAAAATTTTGCCCTTCAAAAATGATGTTCTCATAACAAATTAACCATTGACCAATAAAGACTGCATAAAAAAATCACCCTTCAATAACATAATTATGCTAAAAAAATTTCACATATTTATGACAAGCAAAAAAACAAATTTTCACATATTTTGTATGATTCTTATTTTAATTTTAATATTATTATTATTAATTTAATTTACTTTAATTGGTTCTTCATTAATTGGATATAGGTTTTTATTATTATTTCTTTTAATCATTGTTAAAAATTTTCTTTATATAATTTACCAATGTAATGTTTAATGCTCTTCTAATTTTTATCAATTTTCATTTCAACTTTAATATTTTTTTATATATATTTTAACCACAGTGTTGAAATGGTTAAAAATAATAAAGTTGAAAATGTCCTATGATTGGCAAAATGTCCTATGATTTTTGAATGGATAGATTAAGGCATAACCAAACTGAATGGACCTATTAGTCATGAGAAGGAGAGGTTTGTTTTCCAGTTTTGGTGAATAATGAAATATTGACTATTGTTGGAAGAAAAGAGCAACCATTCAATAGTTGTTCAATTCTTATCATTATTTTACTGCATATGTAATTGAGATCAAATTTGTGGATGGTTAAGATTAATTGAATATTGAGGCATCAATTCCATTATAAAAAAGTATAAGGATGCAAAAATTAATTCCCTTTCTCCTCAACATATAGATTAGTAAGTCCTAGTTTGAATTATTTTTCACCTCTTGTGGAGCCATGTATACTTTATTTTCTTTATTATAGAATTTGCAGCCATATTTTACAACTATTCCGTGTTACTTCTCTAAAAAAACGGTAATTATAAAATTTCTCAATCATTTTATGGTATGCTTTCAAACCTAATTAGTATTTTCAATTGTAGAGTATTTCCTAAAGGTAAAAATAAAATAGGTTAAAAAGTGTGAACACTATCTCCAATCCAAGTTCCAACAAGCATCCATTTCAATATGTTGTGAACCTTCAATTCTTTTGGAACCCAAATTTAAAACCACCCAACATCCAAATGGATTTTCTCATTCTTGAATTGAATTATTTCCATTATTTGTGTTACAAGTTCATGTCGCAAAATAGAGAAAATATGTTAATGAGGAGAAGTTACTTCAAGTAACTTTTTAGAAAGAAACTAAAAAACCGCATATGCATTTTGTTATGATTCAAAACAATACAGAGATTTATTAATACATCACAAAGAAAAAATTCAAACTACACATAATATCTCTCTTAGTAAAAAATAGACATTCCCTTCTCCTAAATTATCAATTGAATAAGAAATTTGACTAATAATTGAATTTATATATGTGACGTGCCTGAACTAAGAACTTTCCCTATAATAGCAATAACCTGTAAGTATTTGGCAACACAACGATCAACACAACTACATTCTATATCCTTGAAATGCATTCGGCATAACAAGTATGTGTAAGATTATTGAAAAACTCTACTTTATGCTCCATTTCCACATCTATGGTACCTATAATGTTGGTATTTGATAACTAATTAATGTAAATTTGGGTAAACTGCATTAGTTATTGACAAGTTGGTTTCATACCGAATCAGCAGTTATGTAATGGAGGCTCATATATAAACTGATGAATGCCTGAACTATTATATGGAGAATCATTTATTGATTGAATAGAGATTCCAATCCCTTGCCCCATGGATGTTTCCTTGACACTCTGTCAGGGTTTTACCACGTAAATCCTGAGTTATTTGTTGTGTGATTGTATTCAGTTTCCTGTTAGTTACATTCCTTATTTCTTGGTTAGTTTATAACTATAAATTCTAACTCATCTAACAACAAATGGTATCAGAGGGAGGAAATTGAGTTGGAAAAATCAGAGCTGTGAGTTGCTGCGTTGGAGCTGTGAGTGTTGCGTGTTAAAAGACCAGCGTGGCATATTGCCAAAGGCCGAGGAGGAGGAACGTGGAAGCGTGGAACGAGGAGGAGTCTAGAATGGGAGCCATCTGCCCTCTGCGTGTGTTCTTTGCGTGAGGAGGAGAGGCCGTCCATCTGCGTGAAGACTCGACTGTCCATCTGCGTGAAGACCCTGCGTGTATTCTCTGCGTGACGAGGGGAGGCTGTCACTGTTGGTGCCCATTCAGCCACTACTATGCCTGTTGTTGGTTTATAAACCGTGAGGAGGAAGCCGTGGAGCTGTTGCTGGTTTGGAGGGTTGCGTACTGGAGGTTGAAACCACTGCGTGTTGGAGCAGAGGGGAAGAACCGTTGAAGTGCGTGTTGCTAGGAAGTGTGCGGGTTGTCTTTGTGTGGGAGCCACTGCCCTCTGCGTGAAGAGCGAACTCTATGCCCTGCGTGGACCAGAGAAATTTGTGTTGAGACCTCTGCGTGTTGGAGCAAAGAGGAAGAGCTTGCATGGTCAATTTTTTTTTTCTCTGCGTGTTGGAGCAGGGAGGAAGTGAGCAGAGATTGTGGAGTGCTGAAGTCGTGTTGGAGGGCGTAACCTACCGTTGTCATTGAATGTTGCTGCGAGAGCCGTTATGGAGATTACTGAAGTAATCAAAGTATTTGTGAGAAAAAATATTTTTTTTCTTCAAAAAAAAAGTTTCCAGAAATTTTTTATTTGGGCAAAAACCAGTGGAATTTCATTTTAGAATTTTTTTTTTCCTAAGAAAGACAACAAAATCAAAAAAAATTAAAATCAAAATCAGTTTTTTCCTTTAAGGGGAGGTTCAAAAATTTGTAAACGGGCTCCAGGTTCAAATTATTAAAAAAGAAAACCTCAAAATTTCTTTTTTAGAAAGGATTTGTTTTTTAAGAAGGAAATCTAGCTTAAAAGAACCCTAGGAGGAAAGAAATGGCCAAGATGTCAAATGCAAAATTCGAGGTGGAGAAATTCATTGGCAAGAGCAACTTTGCTCTTTGAAAATTGAAAGTTAGGGATGTGTTGGTGCAACAAGGGTTGCACAAGGCATTGGATGGGGCAAATACGAAACCTGCAACCATGACTGATTCTGACTGGGAGGACTTGGATGCCCGAGCTCTCAGTACCATCAGGTTATGCCTGGAGGATGAAGTTCTCTTTAACATTGTTGAAGAGAGTATAACTTCAGGTTTATGGGAAAAATTGGAAAAACTATATATGGCAAAGTCGTTAACCAATAGAATTTATCTAAAAAGGCAACTGTACAGTATTCGAATGAAGGAGGGTTCAAAAGTTGCAGAACATTTGAACGTTTTTAATACACTTATATGCTAATTAACATATATGGAAGTTAAAATTCAGGAAGAAGATAAAGCTATAACCTTGTTGTGTTCTCTTCCTGAATCATGGGATCACTTTGTAACTTCAATCATCTTGAGCACTGCTGATTCTTTGAAATTTGAATGAGTCATGGGAGCTCTCTTGTTTGAAGAAGTACGAAGGAAACCCAGTACTAAAACCACTGCATCAGAAGCCATGATAGCTAGAGGACGGTCAAAGGAAAGAGGAGAAAAAACAAGAGGGTCTTCCAGATCTAAATCAAAGGGAAAGAAGTGTAAGGCAAAATGTTGGCACTGCAATAAAATTAGACACCTGAAGAAACATTGTTGGAAACGAAAAGAATCTGATACCCTGAAGGAGGAAGCAAATCAGGTTGATTCATGTATTATATAAGAAGTTTTATCTGCTGAAGAATTATGTATGATAGATGAAAATTCACCTGATTGTAATGTATCTTAGGGTTTAGAAAGCTGGCTGTTAGACTCTGGTGCTTCTCATCACATGTATCCACACAGAAATTGGTTTACTTCCTATGAAAATGTAAATGGTAGTTCTGTGTTTATGGGGAATAATGTATCATGTCAGACTGTTGGGATGGGAAATATCAAGATTAAAATGTATGATAACACAGTTAGAACATTAACTAGTGTTAGACATGTACCTGATTTGAAGAAAAAATTGATTTCTTTGGGAGTGTTGGATTCGGATGGTTATAAGTTGATAGGTCAGAATGTGCTGAAAGTCTTTAAAGGCACCCTAGTTTCTATAAAAGTAGAAAAGGTCGGAAATCTTTACAGACTCAAAGGAAGTACTCAGATTAGTGAAGCAACTATTGTGTTAGAAAAAGAAGAAGTAGGTACATTCCTATGGCATCAGCGATTGGGTCACATGAGCAAGAAAGGTTTTCAGATACTGATGAAACGTAAATCCCTTCCTGATCTGAAATCTTTGAAGTTGGATTTTTGTAAACATTGTGTGTATGGAAAAGAGTGTAAACAGAGATTTAAAACTGGAAATCATAATAGCAAAGATATTTTAGACTATATTCATTCTGATCTACGAGGACCATCTCCTATTGTATCATATGGAGGTGCTCTATATTTTTAACATTTATTGATGATTTCTCCCGTAAAGTTCGGGTCTTTATGCTAAAAAAGAAAGCTGATGTATTAAATGTCTTTAAACAATTTAAAGCAATGGTAGAGAAAAGAACATGCAAATCAATTAAATGTTTGAGAACTAACCATGGTGGTGAATTCACTTCAATAGAATTTGAACAATACTGTAAGGGTGAAGGAATTGTTAGACAAAAAACTATTGTTTATACTCCTCAGCAAAATGGTGTTACTGAACGTATGAATTGGACTCTTATGGAAAGAGCCAAAAGCATGATCAATAATGCTAACTTGCAAAAGGAGTTGTGGGCAAAAGCAATATCCACTGCTTGTTATTTAGCTAACAGATCATCTTCAGTAGAAATTAATTGTAAAATTCCTGAAGAAGTTTGGACAGGTCCGTCTTGTGATTATTCACATTTAAGGATATTTGGCTGGGATGCTTATTCTCTTATTCCTAAAAATCAGCGTTCAAAATTAGATCCAAAATTGAAATGCTATGTCTTTGTTGGGTATGACTATGCAGTGAAAGGATATAGGTTGTGAGCTCCTACATCATGGAAGAAGTCATTAGTAGAGATGTAATATTTGATGAATCTTCTCTTTTAAAATCAAATGTTGAAAGAATTGAACAAGAACAGGTATCGCCAAATCAACAAGTTTAGTTGGAGGCTAGACTTTCGATGACAATCAAAAGGAAGAAGAGACTTCTGGAAAAAAAGGTGTTGAAGATACAAAGGAAGCTGTTGAAGTTTCTAAACCAGTTCAAGTTTTTGAACCAATTCAGCAACTAGTCACTCTAAGAAGGTCTACAAGGGAAAGAAAAACTCCCAAAAGGTATGAAGATTCTTCTTCATCTTTTGCTTTGATTACTGAATATGGGGAACCTTCTTGTTATCAAGAAGTAGTAGATGATACAGATAGCAAAAATTGGAAAACAACTATGGAAGAAGAAATAGATTCCTTAGCCAAGAACAATACCTTGGATCTTGTAGAACTTACTGAAGGGAGAAGTGTTGTTGGATGTAAATGGGTCTTCAAACTGAAACGGAAAGTTGATGGAAGTATCGAAAGGTATAAAGCGAGACTGGTAGCAAAAGGGTGTTCTCAGGTTGAAGGTATCAACTTTCATGATATTTTTTCACTAGTTGTAAAACTTGTTTCTATTCATACTGTGTTGGCACTAACTGCATTACTTAACCTTGAGTTAGAACAAGTAGATGTTAAAGAAACTTTTCTACATGGTGATTTGAATGAGGAGTTATATATGGAACAACTAGAAGGTTTTGTACAAGTTCGCAGTAGAAGATTAGTTTGCAAGCTCAGGAAATCATTGTATGGTTTGAGGTAGTCTCCTAGACAATGGTACAAGAAGTTTGATTCCTTCATGGTGAGCCAAAATTTTATTAGATGTGAGTATGATCATTGTGTATACTTCAAAAGTTTCAATGGCATATTCATTATCTTAGCTTTGTATGTTGACGATATGCTTATTGCAAGCAAAAGCATGGAAGAGATCGACAGGTTAAAGGCTCAGCTCTCTACGACATTTGATATGAAGGATCTTGGAGCAGAAAAACATATCTTGGGCATGGAGATACACAGAGACAAGAAAAATGGTAAGCTTTGGTTATCACAGCAGAAGTATGTGGAGAAAGTACTTGAAAAGTTCTATATGAACAATGTGAAACTTGTTAATGTTCCATTAGCTTCCCATTTTAAGCTTTCTTTGGTTTTGAGTCCTAGAACTGATGAAGAAAAGCAGTATATGTCTCATGTGCCATATGAAAATGCTGTAGGCAACTTAATGTATGTGATGGTATCTACAAGACCTGACATTTACATGCAGTTGGAGTTGCCAGCAGGTTCATGGCAAATCCAGGTGAAGAACATTGGCGAGAAGTAAAATGGGTGCTTTGATATCTAAGAGGCACAAGTGATCATTGCATCATATTTAATGGTAGTGAAGGATCATTCTATGGATATGTAGATGTTGATTATGCAGCTGATTTGGACAAAAGAAGATCTACTACAGGTTATGTCTTTACTCTTGCAGGTGGAGCAATTAGTTGGATGTCAAAGATTTAAGAAAAAGTTGCATTGTCCGCTACCGAAGCAAAATATATAGCTTCTTCAGATGCCAGTAAAGAAGCAATCTAGTTAAAGGGTCTACTTGATGAGATTGGAAGGACGCAGGTGAAAGTGAATGTACTTTGTGACAGTCAAAGTGCTATTCACTTGGCTACAAATCTTACTTATCACAACAAAACCAAGCACATTGATGTAAGGTATCATTTTCTGAGACATGTGATCGATGGCAGAAAATAATCTCTTAAAAAGGTCCATACACGAGAGAATTGTTCAGACACATTCACAAAGCTAGTTACATTAGAGAAGCTGCGATGGTTTTTATCTTCTCTTGGCTTGTAGAAAAGATGATGAATGGGCATGGGAAAGGGATTAGGAAAATTATTGTCAAGGTGGATTTTGTTGGTGATTGACAACAAATTAATGTAAATGTAAATTTGGATAAATTGTATTGGTTATTGACAAGTCAGTTTCATACCAAATCAATAGTTATGTAACTAAGGAGGTTTATATAAAACTGATGAATGCTTGAACTATTGTAATGGATAATCATTTCATTTATTGAATAGATATTCCAATCCCTTGCCCTGTGGATGTTTCCTTAACACTCTGTCAGGGTTTACTATGCAAATCCTGAGTTATTACTTGTATGGTTGTTGTTGATTCCATTTATTTCTTGTTTTTGTAACCTCCATTAACTACACAATTATGTGTGATAATACAAGTGCCATCACTATCCCTAAAAATCTAGTCATGCATTCAAATACTAAGCATATTCCTATCAAGTTCCATTTCTTGAGGGAACAAGTTACAGCCAATGTTGTAAGACTTGAATACGTGGCCACTAAAGACCAACTTGCATATATATTACTAATCCATTGGCAAGAGAACCCTTTGAATACCTTAGGCAGTAGATATGATTTGTGACTCCTCCTTCCAAATGACTCCATTTTGGTGGGTGTTCACAACTACTCAGCATGCGGGATCAATGGAAGAGTAGGTTGTAATGGTTTAGGGGGAGTACTAAATAAGTATTATTTTCCATTGATACCAAAGTGGAAGAATATTTATGGGGAAACGGAGAATACCATGCCTAGCTTTAGGGGGAGTTTATGGTGTTTCCATCAATGCCAAAGGGGGATATTATTGGACAATTGGCAGTGTTTAAATGGCTAGTGGTGGTGATTGTGTTGGCATTGATGTCAGCCAGTATTATCATGGTGATTGGGAGTCCAGGAAGAATCCTATGTTTTATATGGGAATAGTGTCCACACGGATGCTGCTATTCCCACTAAGATGGGTGGATATCTTAGAAACAAACAATTAAAGTCTACTATTGATTCCTTTTATGAAAATAGATGATAGGAGAACCAAGAGGGCCAACCTGAGTCTTGCGCTCGATTTCCTCTCCTTCTTGATAGAGTTTTGTTGCTTGCTCTTTGTCTGCTCAGCTTCAAAAGGACCTATAGAATCACAACAACATACTACTATGCAAGAAA